>QPKB01000003.1:64632304-64700491 GCA_003546025.1 Camphora micrantha
TCCTTATTTTTATTGTTGTTAATTTAATTCTTTTTTTGATTTGTTATTTTCACTTTTAAATTGATAGATACATATTTCATATCACTTGTTTTAAAATCCTACACATTTCACACCACATCTTCACCTTACATTAATAGTTTATTAGCTTTATTTTTTCACTTCATTTGTCTATATTAGCTATATCTTAGTTCAATTCTATGTAAATTGGATTAATTGCTTCTTCCATCATCTCTCTGTGGGATCGATGATGCGGACTTTTTAGTCTTTTACTATTTGACGATCCCGTAGTCTTGCACATTTTAGTGTCGATAAAAAATAAAACTAACAAAAAAGTTTTAGGGGTGTGCATGGTGCGAGTGTCAATTTATCAGCACCCATACCTTAGCAAGCGCACACTCTATAAAGGGGGCACAAACTGCACAATGGGGGTGCTCATGGGCTGGGTTAGCCAAAGCCCAACCCTCACTGGTCTGGATTTGGATCCTACTTTTTAGGTCAGTGTGCTGTACCAGGCCTAATTTCCTGGCCCAAATCTCAACTGCCAGAGCCTGAGTTTAAGGCCTTTTCGGCTGGATCTTATTAAACCAGATGACTAAATTAATGGCCGGGCTTCCACAAGCTTCACCCCGCCTGCTTGACCTGGCCCATTAATATCCATTGAGCACACTGGTTTAAGGGTCTTTCCCAATACTTCTTATTAGAGAAAAAAAAATTGATAGAGTCTAATAGGTTTGATTACAATTATGTCAATGGGCTTTGTTTCAGCCTGGGTCTACTTCTATTTGGTCTGTTTATGTAATGTAGCCTTTAAAATACATCCAGCTCTGATGGGCTAGATCCGGATCCATGTTTGGGGTTGGATCCGAGCGTATTGTCTTAAGCACGATGGGAGTATGTTAGGCGTGTATGATATTAACTGATGACTCGATTGAAAGTGATTTTTATGTTTTGTTAATCATCACAAATCTCTCATCCAATGATCATCACTTGATATAATTATCTACCATGTCCAATTGCCATTCCTTCTTCTCATCGACTCTTCCATTGTTTCACTAGCTGCTTGGCTGCCCCTGACATCCATATATCTCCATAGGAAAAGGAAAAGAAAAAGAAAAAGTTGTCATAGTTACTACTTAGTGGTGTTTGTAACATCCTGAAATTCCAAGGTTGTAATTAGCTTAGTTAATTGTGTTTTTAGATAATTAAGCTCGTTTATAAGCCAAACATGTCCGATTAATCATTAGGATCGTGCGTGCGAAGTTGGATTGAGATCCGAGCCCGTTTGGATATAGTAGGGGTGTGTGTTGCCATTTCTGAAAATTTCCGAGGGCTTTTTAATATTTTTCGCTTTTTGTGATTTTGGCACCATTGGGTAGATTACCTAATTTTCCGGACTTTGTCCTTCTATTGCATTTTGATCCAAACCCCCGAACCCAATCCAAAACCCGACTTAACCCGAACCCACCAAAATTATTTTATTAGTCTCCTAAAAGTCAAACCCCAATCCAAAACCCGGCTTGACCCGAATCCGCCAAAATTGTTTTATTAGTCTCCTAAAAGTCAAACCCCAGTCCAAACCCGACTTGACCCGAACCCACCAAAATTGTTTTATTAGTATCCTAAAAGTCAAACCCCGTTTCCCCACCCATCTCCACCTTTAACCCACGTGAGACCCAGCCCCCATTAATCCACATGTAAAACCCCCACCCCCAACTCAGTTTTCCCCCTTTCTCCTTTATTAGGTCAAACCCCTCTCCCTCCATTCTTCATTCCACTCCACCCAGCACAACAGCCCCCATTTCTCTCGTTCTCTCTCTCATTCTTTCATATCTTTCGTTCTCCCTCCCTCACGGCTTGCTGCCTCCCGTCGCCGGACCACGCCGCCGCCACCGTGACCGAGACCCTCTCTTCTCCACTCTCCCATCTCCCATTTATCTCTCTCATCTCTCATTCTCTCACTCATCTCTCATTCACCCATCTCGTGCTGCCACCGTCCCGGCGTCATCACCATCGCCATCGGCGACCTCCACGATCACCTGCGTCGGCCACCACCGAACCCAGCCCGCCTCATCTCTCTCTCTTTTCCCCCATTTTCCTTTCTTCCTCTCCTTCCCTGTTTCTCTCTTTCCCTCTCTGTTTTCTCTCTCTCTCTCTCTTCACTCACTGCCCACGTGAGTAAACCACCACCCCCCCCCCTCTTCATCTCACCCATATCACTCTCTCTTTATCTTTCTTTCATTTCCTTCTTTCTCACTCCACTCACTGTCAACATTGCTTGACTTTCTCTCTCACCCATCTCACCATGTCACCATCTCTCTCTCTGTTCTCTCTCATTCTTTCTCTCAGTCTGTCCTTCTTTCTTTCATTGTGTCTTCTTCATTTTTCTATCAATGGACTACCATGACCCTCCATCACCACTAATATAGTGGGCCCCACAACCTCTGTTGGTCACCATTATCTCCGCGTGGACCCTACAAGCATCTCATCCTCAATTTGCATGCCATTGCTCCATCCACCCATTTATTTGGTAAGCTCTTCTTCCCTTAGGTTTGGGTTAATATATTTTGGGTGTAGTAGTGTGTTAGATAGCTTAGAGCTTCCTTTTCTTTTGGTTTATATTTTAATTAGTTTTATTTTGCTAATGACCCTTAGGTTTGGTTTGTTGGGCTATGGAGCTAGGATTTGTGGATTTGTGCAATTTCGACGAAAGGGAAGTAGATATTTATATATATGCTTGGATATATTTTTCTCTCGTTTGATTCGATGATTTAATGATAATTTAGATGTTAATTACTCAATAGATGCTTTAGAGGTTTGAAAACATGATAATTAGGTTGTTAGCCTAATGAAATGGATTTTAATGTTAATGGCTTGATTAGAGGGATTGTTGGGATTAGAATGGACTTGTTATATCCATGATTTGATTATATATCAGGTTCAGGGAAGAGATGAATGGATTGGACCCATTTCACTGCAGTTACAGAACCTGGGTTCTGTAATTGTAGTGTATGCGGTCGACCGGCCAAGGGGCTCGGTCGACCGGCGACACAGGGTTAGGTTCCCTGGAACCTGACCAAATCACTGTGCACCATTTTTAGTTACAACTGCCGGTCGACCGAGCCTGGGCCGGGTTGACCGGGTACACATGGAGGAGGTTGACCTGACTTTCTCAGGTCGACCGGGTTCGCTGTGTAGGGGGTCGATGGGCCAACGGCCAGGTCGACCGGGCAAATTGTGATTTCCTTCTTGGAAGGATTTTTTACCTCATTCTTGGATGGATTTAGGTGGGACTTGGTTACCCCCTTTCGTGGACTCATTTGACTTATGGTGAAGATTTTTTGAGCCAACGTTCTTCATAGTTAATCCGGTTGTATCGGGACTTAACTAAACTTAATCTCGAACCCGGTACGGGACAACAGGATACTCTTCTTAGAATCTATGCACGAAGATTGTTCGTCCGGGTATCGTGAACCCTAACCCCTTTCGTTGACTGAGTAGGTTGTATGATGCTTCAGGATTAACATTATACTTAGGATTGGATTGTCTAACGCTTTTGATTTTGAATCGTACCGTCTGGCACTATCTACATGTAACAAACATGTTCATTAGCTTCGTTTGCTTTTCTTTGTTTGTGGATCACATGGAGAACTTAGATAATGGATTTAGGATCCTTTTTTATATTTCGTTTGCTTGGAGACAAGATTGGATGCGCTAGGGCCAGGTCCTCTGGTCGAGTAGCCCATGAGCCATTAGAGGATTTGCTTGGAGGCAAGATTGAATGTGCTAGGGCCAGGTCCTTTGGTCGAGTAGCCCATGAGCCATTAGAAAACCAACTTGGAGGCAAGATTGGATGCGCTAGGGCCAGGTCCTCTGGTCGAGTAGCCCATGAGCCATTAGAGAATCTTGCGGCAAGATTGAATGCGCTTGGGCCAAGTCCTCTGGTCGAGTAGCCCATGAGCCAAGTAGGCCGTCTGCAGTTCGGATTAGTGTATGGACACCATTTTCGACCACATCGATGGAATGTTGGGACCAGCCACCTTGACCACCTTGATATTATGTTTGGACCGTCTACTTTGTTAGTTTGATATTGATTCAAATGCTATGTATTTCATATGATCTTGTTTACTCGTTTACTCTGATTCGTTCTGTATATCTGTTGATGTTTTATATTTATATCTGCCTGCCGACCGTCGTGTCTGATGCTGCACTTGGTGCATGGGTACCGGGTACATCTACCTTTGGGAAAGTGGAGGCGTTGCTTCAGGCAGTTTAACCTGATGGTAGTACGAGTTGTGTGTCGACGATATTGTCGCCGTGACCAGCACATAAGTGTCTTCATACTTGGGTTAGTTCGTATTTATTCTCTTTTGGCTTAGGTTTTGTTAGAAGACATTAATTAATATACTTTTGTTATCTTTTGCTAAACTTAAACTATAGAAAAGAAAGATGTGCATACTCTGAAATGTTATATGGTACCATTTGTTTAATTTTGATGTTCCGCTGTGTTTTATGATTACCGAGGAAATATTTATACCTCACCGCGGACTTCGATCCTATGGGACATGATTGGGGCCAGGTTGCATTTGTTTAATGTCAAGAAATTTTTAATTGGCCCTAATCTCACGTATAACCCTGGTTTCACTTTTGGGGGCGTGCCAGTGCTCATGGGCTGGGCTTGGATATGTATTTAGGGCCCGTTTAATAATCGGGAATAGCTTGGATTAAGTGATAGAAGGCTCAAAGTCTGGCCTCGCTCAGCCCGTGTAAGGAATGCATATAATTTAGTTTAATTACTGCTTGAGTGCCCACAAAACTGATAAAAGCCCCATTCGACCCGGCCCGATTGATTAAATGGGCGGGATCCGGCCTGATTTTTACAGCCCGTGTCAGGCTTGGGCTAGGCCTAGATATGGTTTAGCCCGGCCTGGGCCATGAACACCCCTAATACTATTGATATAGGCTCAGAACTTAAAATATAAATAGTTCTAATAAAAAAAAAAAACACTAAAGTTTTATGAGCATCAATGCTCAAAATTAGAAAACAAAAGGTAATAAAATAATTTAAGATTTTATATGAATTAAGAAATTAGTACAAACTCAAGGTGGGAAATATCAAAATTAAAATAAAGTACTACATTAGGAATAGGAGTTAGGAATTTCTAACATTGATACGATAGTTCTCCCCTAACCATTTAAAATGTCTTGTTTCATTTGTTGAGATTTTAAGTTCCAACCCTTGTAACCCACCTAAAAAGTCATAACTAATTTTTAAAATTAATAGAATTTCAGCATTTCAAATCCTATATAAGCATTAACGAATTGGAATTCCAAGTGGGCAGGGCTGGACCCACATATTGGGGGTGAATAACCATCAATTGATTGCAAAACAGCCTCTTACAGATCGCAATCTCACCCCAAACAGCACTCGTCTTCGACTGATCCAATCATGGGGCATCGAAAACTCGTCGAAAATCATCTCTGTGGTCGAGTCGCCTAGACCCGTGTTCGACATCGACATGTTCAGGAGGCTGGTCAATGAAGTTAGAGAACCCCATTCACATAAGATTAAAGCTCTGAGAAAGATCAGTTCCATGATCCAGGAGAACGATGACAGCAACAGGTATGATGAAGAAGCGGGTCTTGTCTCTCTAATGGCGTTTTTAATCACCAACAAAGACCCATATGAGATCTCACAATTCAGCAATGGTTTATCAGCGACAGAAGAGGGCATGAATGTTTTATACCTTCTCAAACCATCACCTAAGGCATTGGAGAGACCTGAGGCATTGGAGAGACTGTCAGAAGATCAACATGGAAAGATCATACAAGTGCTCTCAATGGTAATGCAAAGGGGAAGCTATCAAGCTAGAATCCATGCTTCCCTCCTCCTAAAATCTATCTTCAAGGTGGTGCATGACATGTACAAAACAGGATTGAAATCCAAGCTCTTCGATGGCCTCGTCGAGATATTAAAAGATCATAACTCAAACCGCGCACCCAAAGCAGCGCTTTCGATCTTATTAAAGGTGACCCAATTCCGGAATAACATTGCAATGGCAGTGGAAGCAAATCTGAAGCATCTGGTTTCCCATAGGTCCCAATCATTTCTTCTAGCACTTGTCGAAATTCGGCACTAGTGCAAGTGAACTCCTGTCCTAGCTACGACTGTATTCCCCCACAACATACTTGCAGTCACATCGAAAGTGGTTGCATATATCTTCTCCCCGATGTTAATGTTTTCGCCAGTCTTAGCATGGATATTGGCCATAAAAACATAATCACAGGAATCAAATTGCGAGACTGCAAGACTAATGACAATTTCATTCCATTCCATTTCATAAATTCCTATTACAATCAATTTATGTGCAGTAAAGCCCTAAATTGATAATTCCATTCCATTCCATAAATTTCTATTACAATCAATTTCTGTATAGTAAAGCCCTAAATTGATAATGTGTAAGCCTATTGCATTCAATTTGTAAACTCTGTGCAGTAAGCTAATTTTATGAACTCTTTTTTTTTTTTTTTTTTGAAAATTTATTTTTAGTTACCTGCATGCATGTAGGCAGTATCCTATTAACCTCCTTCCAAACTTGCATTTTTGTGAACGCATTCATTGCGTCCACTAGGTTCTTTATAACTTGCCATTCTTCTTCACCATCCTCAGCTTCATCCTCTTCATCGTCCACAACTTCATCATCCCCAGCTTCATCCTCTTCATCATCCTCAGCTTCATCTTCTTCATCATCCTCGGCTTCATCATCCTCAGCTTCATTGTCTTTTTCATCATCCTCAGCTTCATCATCCTCAGCTTCATCCTCTTCATCATCTCTGCTTTGTCATCCTCAGCTTCATCATCTTCTTCATCATCCTCAGCTCCATCCTCTTCGGCTTCATTTTCATTAGCTTCATCATCAGCACCACCTTCGCCTGCAGCAGCTGTAGCCGCCTCCTCCCCCGTAGGGGCCTCTCCAACAGGGGGGCTCCTCCTCATCAGGGTTCACAGGTGGAAAGGAGGAGGCTGCAGCTGCTACAGGCGGAGGTGGTGCTGAAGAGGATGAGGATGATGAAGAAGAAGATGAAGAGGATGGAGCTGAGGATGATGAAGAAGATGATGGAGCTGAGGATGATAAAGCAGAGGATGAAGCTAAGGAGGATGAAGCTGATGATGATGAAGATGACGATGAAGGATGAAGCTGAGGATGATGTAGAACGATGAAGCTGACGATGATGAAGCCGAGGATGATGAATAAGGTGATGAAGCTGAGGATGATGAAGAGGATGAAGCTGGGGATGATGAAGCTGAGGACGATGAAGAAGATGAAGCTGAGGATGGTGAAGAAGAATGGCAGGTTATAAAAAACCTAGTGGACGCAATGAATGCGTTCACAAAAATGCAAGTTTGGAAGGAGGTTAATAGGATACTGCATGCATGCAGGTAACTGAAAATAAATTTTCAAAAAAATATAAAAAGAGTTCATAAAATTAGCTTACTACACAGAGTTTACAAATTGAATGCAATAGGCTTACACATTATCGATTTAGGGCTTTATTGTACAGAAATTGATTGTAATAGGAATTTATGGAATGGAATGGATATATCAATTTAGGGCTTTACTGCACATAAATTGATTGTAATAGGAATTTATGAATTGGAATGGAATGAAATTGTCATTAGTCCTGCAGTCTCGCAATTTGATTCCTGTGATTATGTTTTTATGGCCAATATCCATGCTAAGACTAGTGAAACCATTAACATCGGGAAGAAGATATATGCAACCATTTTCGATGTGCTTACAAGTATGCTGTGGGGAATACAGTTGTAGCTAGGATAGGAGTTCACTTGCACCAGTGTCGAATTTCGACATGTGCTAGAAGAAATGGTTGGGATCTATGGGAAACCAGATGCTTCAGATTTGCTTCCACTGCCATTGCAATGTTATTCCGGAACTGGGTCACCTTTAATAAGATTGAAAGCGCTGCTTTGGTTGCGCGGTTTGAGTTATGATCTTTTAACATCTCGACGAGGCCATCGAAGAGCTCAGATTTCAGTCTTGTTTTGTACATGTCATGCGCCACCTTGAAGATAGATTTTAGGAGGAGGGAAGCATGGATTCTAGCTTGATAGCTTCCCCTTTGCATTACCATTGAGAGCACTTGTTTGATGAAGCTGAGGATGATGAAGAGGATGAAGCTGGGGATGATGAAGCAGAGGATGATGAAAAGGATGAAGCTGAGGATGGTGAAAAAGAATGGCAGGTTATAAAGAACCTAGTGGATGCAATGTATGCGTTCACAAAAATGTAAGTTTGGAAGGAGGTTAACAGGATATTGCATGCAGGTAACTGAAAATAAATAAAAAAATAATAATATTAAAATAGAGTTAAAAAAATTAGCTTACTGCACAGAGTTTACAAATTGAATGCAATAGGCTTACACATTGTCAATTTAGGGCTTTACTGGAGAGAGTTAGGCTTTCACATTATTAATGGCTACATGACTATAGAAGACAACCTCATCGGGGGGCTCCTCCTCATCAGGATTCATAGGCGGAACCACAGCCTCCTCCGCCCCCACAAGGGCCTCCCAGCCAGGGGCTCCTCCTCATCAGGATTCACGAGCGGAACCATGTGGCGGCACTGGAGGCAGAGGAACTTGGTCTATCGGCGGGGCATTGTTAAGCGCAGTCTGTTGCATATACTAGTTTTTAATAGAGCTGGCTGTTCCGCCATTAAAATAAACGGTTAAGCGAGACCACCCACCCACCTACATCATGAGCAATCAGATGTATCAGCAACGCGATTTCGCCTAGAGTCCAGGGGTGACCTGCTCCAGGTCCCTGCGAAACACTGCTTGCGGAAGGGATGATTTCCGGTCAAGGGCGGGTAAGCGCCATCTGTCGCATATATTGATTTCTTACAGAGTCCGCGGTTTTTTTCCCATTAAAATGTAATGATGTCTCCCCACGTGTCTCCAACACCACCACCAACCAGATTCATCAGCAAACCTATCTCTGCCGACGTCCATGGCTGACGTGCACCAGGTCCAGGAGAGGTTTTAGGAATGTAAGAGAGAGGAGAGGGTTTAAGGAGAACAAATTGTAGCCACGAAATGGTAATTTGGGACAGAAGTCACCCTTTTTAAGCTTGTCTTGGAGTACTAAAGACAAAAGAGTCTGTTAGCCAGTTAATACAAACTAGAGTTAGTTAAGTAAATACGCAACAAGTAAATATGAGATTTTAAAAGAGTGCTGCTACCTACACACTACAAAAAGCTTTCCACACACTATATTTAAATTTTTTTTCCTAAACTACCCCTATCCCTCTCCTTCCCTCTCCCCGCTTTAGCCGCCGCCCTACGCCGACCCATCTCCATCTCTTCCTCTCCTGCTCCGGCAGCCCCCAACAACCCTCATATCCATCCCCAACCCTCCCTCCACCATCCCCCACCACCTCCTCCACCCACACCCACCACCTCCGCCCCTCTCCTTCTCTCTGGTCTCTCTCTTTCTCCCTCTCTCCCATTCTCTTTCTCCCAATGGCCACTCCTTCGCCAGCCTCCCCAACTCCTCGCTGCCCAGTACCTCTCCTTTTCTTTCCCTCTCTTTCTCCCTCTCTCTGCTCTCTTTCCCTCCGGCAACCCCGCCAGCATTGCCCTATGCCGACCCATCTCCCTCTCATCCTCTCCTGCTCTGGCAGCCCTCACCCGCCCTCATCCCCATTCTCAGCCCACCCCCAGCCCTCCCCTCACCATCCCCCACCACCTCCTCCAACCACACCCATTGCCTTCGCCCCTCTCCCTCTCTGGTCTCTCTCTTTCTTCCCCTCTCCCATCCTCCCTCCCCTTCTCTTTCTCCTTATGACCACTCATTCATCAGCCGCCCCCAGCTCCTCGCCGCCCAGTACCTCTCCTTCTCTTTCCCTCTCTTTCTCCCTCTCTCTACTCTCTTTCCCTCCGCTGCCTGCTGCTCGACCCCTCCCCTTCGTCGCCGAGCCAGGTGTTCAATCTCCGGTCCGCCTCTGTCTGTGTGTGGAAGGTTAAAAGAGAGAGACCAGAGAGGGAGAGGGGCGGAGGTGGTGGGTGTGGGCAGAGGGGATGGTGGGGGATAAAGAGTGGGGTGGTGGGTCGGAATCTGTTAGGGAGATGGAGAGGGAATGAGAGGGATATATTTTATGAATGTTTTTATTATTATTATTATTATATTATTATTTTAAATACAGTGTTGGAAAGGTTTTTTAGTGTGTAGGTAACGGCACTCATTTTAAGAAGTAACCTTTTACTCTGGCAATAAGTAGGGTTAGTTTAGTAATTATGCACACAAACTACTATTGCTTCGGATAATTAAGTGCCACTTATCGGTTAAAGCGAGCAAAACCCACATGGACATGGACTCCTTGAATTTGCGAGGTTATCTATGGCCCATGTGTTCTTAAAAATGGTTCAATCATAATCATCTGGGGGCGGGGCCCACGCTAGGGTCAAGGGCATCCACACACTCTAAGAAGATTTGCCTTCTTTAAATGGTTGCAAGATTGCGGTCATTCTAATAGTATGAGTTGTGCAATAGGGAGAATTGAAGCAGCAAGCGCAATTCAGCGTGCACCTCACTATAGGGCCCACTCAGGATGGCGGGGGAAAATTAAAAGATCTGGGTGGTACTACCTATATACAAAATTTGGGAGTCACCTGATTATCCTTATCAAGTGGGAATAGAATATTTAAAAGAAAAGGAAAAACAGTTATGTAAACCACATTTAAAATTTAGGGCGCGATTCTTTATCAGAATTTCAAGAATTCATGTACGAGAGAATTTTAAATTCTCCAAAAGTTGTCTACTTAGATGAAATTTCAAATTCCTATTTTTGATGAAGGATTTGTAATTCCAATAAATAGTATAGATAGTGGAATTCTAAGAACTCCAAAAGGTCTTTTGGGTAGTTAGAGTTTGAAACTCTAATGAGAAAAACACATTATTTCAAATGCAAGGGACAAAATGTCACATAATGTACAAAAAAAAAAAACTCCCGACCTCTCAAATTTTAGACATAAATTAAAAAAAAAAAAAAAACAGAACCTTAGAAAAATCATTATTATTTGTATGAGGGGGCCTCAAGCTGAGGAGCACGTGGGACGCTTGAAGAGTACCGTGCAGCCCCCAAAAACTGAAGCCCCCCGCCCACTTTTTTATTTAAGCCCGCTACTCCATTTTTCATTTTGGCTCAAAACACAGCGTGTTCCTTTCTTCTCTCCCCTCTCTCAAAACCCATTTCAAGAAAACTCTCCTCTCTCAAACCGACCTCAATCTCATCTCTCGATCTCTCTCTTCCTCTCTCCAAATCGATCCTTCTATCTGAACATCGTGGCTTGTTGCGGACAAGGGTTCTTGCGAGAAGAACTGGAGTGCGTATGGGGAAGAAGAGGTAGGTAACTGAGACACTTTCTCTCTAGGGTTTTTAGGTTTTCCTTTCCCTAGAAGCTTTTCAGTTGCAAAAAAACCCTCTCAGGATTTTGTGCAAGAGTGAGACAGAGGGTGGGGGGGGAGAAGGAGATCGGCAAGAGGAGTGGGATTTTCTGGGGCAACTCATCATATTCACCATCCCACCTTCATCAATTTTGCATCTAGGAAGGAAGCTAGGTAGGTGGATAAACTATGCTCATTGAATGCATGATCTCCTAATTTATTTGTGTTCCATGAACTCAGAGTAAGGTGTAGGGTTATGTTGGTTGATCAGAATATTACTCCCAATCAATCTTCTATTTTAGTTTAATATGTGTGGATTGGACTTGTTATTAATTAACCATGGGTTTTTATATTTTCTTTCATGTGATATGATGACCCTAAGATGTTAAAGATCGCATTTAGATTGCGTTTAGGTGTGTATTGGGCCCATTCTGTATATGGGTGGCACTATAAGCAAATGATCAATGATGGCCAAGACTCTACTCATACACTTGTAAACAATGGTAGATCAAGGTAGCCATGGAGTTGATATTTCTTGGGACTTGTACAAAGGATTTTTAAGTGCTCATGTTTGTGAATATGGCCACTTTTAATGAGGGATGGTTTTGTTAGCAATGTATTAAATTATTCATGTCCCTGCACCCTAAAATGCATGAATACTGTGTCATTGATTCAGATTCAATATACTAATGAGATTCGCTATGTTACTTGCATGATGCATATTCCACTCAAAAGTGTACAGTGACCAAGCAATAGGTCAAAAGTTTTACATACACCACTCAAAAGTTCAAAAAGTTTTACCAAACCCCAATGCCAATCCATAATCCACGCAACGGTTCACAACTACAACAGATACCTAGCTGAATTATGTTTTTCTGTACCAACAAAACCAGACATCCATAATCCACTAAAAACGTTCACAAAACCAACAAAACCCACATCCTAAAATTTTTCTTCCCAATGCTTGAATGCTCCCATGCCTGCACAATTTGTAGACATTTTACCTTCACAACTTGGAGAAGCCAGAAAAGTCAAAAGTTTGAATATTAAAATCTGTCACAAATACAGTAGTGAAATCCAGATTGTCAAATACAGCTTGCCTTTACCATTTTTTTTATTCAAGCATTTCAGAATCAAAGCCTTCAAAACTTAAATATGCACTGTGTAGCACTAAGATTGGTCCATATAATCTACAAAAAAATAGGACAACCTCATGACATAAGTTATACTGTTGTACTGATCTTTACATTCAATCTCAAATTACGTTGTGGCACTCTAGATAAATGTTTCTCTGTAAAACTGAATAAAAGAGAGAGGGACAGAGAGAACTGATGGTTGTCTTCTATAGTCATGTCGCCATTGCAAGAGAAATTGCTGAGATTATCAACCAGAGCAAGTTCCCTGAGAAACCCGTATTCACCCAAGAGATAGTAGATGCTTTATGGAAACGGTTAAAAAAAAATCCATATGCTAGAAAATCTCCAAAATCCCTGCCGAGATTATCAACCAGAGCAAGTTCCCTGAGAAAACCATATTCACCCAAGAGATAGTAGATGCTTGTTGGAAACAGTTAAAAAAAAATCCATATGCTAGAAATCCCCAAAATCCCTTCCAAATTAGTAGAAACCCAAAATCCCTTTTGCAATTGAAAAGCTTCTAGGGAAAGGAAAACCTAAAAACCCTAGAGAAAAAGAGTCTCAGTTAGCTGCCTCTTCTTCCCCATACGCGCTTCAGTTCTTCTCGCAAGAACCCTTGTCCGCAATGGGCCATGATGTTCAGAGAGAAGGATCGATTTGGAAGAGAGGAAATCTGTTTGCGAGAGGAGAGAGAAAATAGAGGGTTTAAGAGAGGAGAGAGATTGAGGTCTGAGAGAGGTCAGTTTGGGAGAGGAGAGTTTTCTTGAAATGGGTTTCGAGAGAGGGTAGAGAAAGGAATTGTGTTTTGAGCCAAAATGAAAAATGGAGTAGCTGGCTTAAATGAAAAGTGGGCGGGCGGGCTTCATTTTTTGGGGGCTGCACGGGACTCTTCAAGTGTCTCATGTGGGTGAGCGGACGCTCTCCTTAGAACACCCCCCCACCACCACAAACACCCCTATATAAAACCAAATATAGTATAGCCCATGTGCATATTTAATTGATCAGGAGAGAAAGTTAGATGGTGTGACCCTTGGGGGTGTAAAAAAAAAAAAAAAAAAAAAAAAAAAACCGTCTAACCGACGGTTAATAACCGTGTTTCACGGTTCAGTTACAGTTATTAAAATCGGAAAACCGTTCTTCATTGTTTGGCTACAGTTTTAAGTCTCGACTCACAATTATCAACTTACAGTTCGGTTAACCGTTTTTCCAAAACACACGGTTAATCGAACCATTACACTAATAAAACAACTAAAGGGCCTAAATGTATTGCATGGTTGATGTTTTGTAGTATCATTTTAGACTGTGTTTATTTTCATAAGAAATGATAGTGTTGTTTTGTTTGGTATGTGAAAAATGATATTGTTGTTCTGCATGTAGAGTCAAATGGCAAAGATAGATATTTTTTTAAGTGACAATTAAGCGTAACCGAGATGTCTAATACGGTTAACCGCATTTTGGTTTTTAACTATTTTTTAGGGTATGATTAAGGTTACGGTTTTTAAAAACTAAAAACCGTAAAACACAGTTTGGTTAGTAGTTTTTCCAAAATAAATGGTTAATTGAACCGTTACACCCCTAGGAACCCTACCAATATGCAATCTATATGTACTTAAATAATATTATGTTTTGTTATCAACAATTGATGAATATGACCCATTAGATGCATATGGGATGATTGATTTAACCCTTGGGTGCGGCCCACCTATGGTTTGGTCCCACCCTATGCTGCGGTTTATCTATTTTTTATAAGTATCCAAACAAGTCTGCAATTTCTTAGATTCTAAAAAGGGGCCTGGACCTATTTGTAAGGTAAGATACTTACCTAGGTTTAAACCTTTTTCTCATGTACAAGATTTACTTTTATTAGTCTCCTGGCACTTGTTTTATTTTTCTCTCCCAAATCTTGAAAACCCTAACTTTTCTTCCCCTTGGCTTCATCAACATCTCCTCAGCCACGCCCACAACGCACGCCCCTTCCTTGTACAACTCTCATCTTCATCTTCCACTGCTTTGCTTCTTAGTCATATTGAGATCTTTCCAGGTGTGACCTCTTTCATGCATCATCGTTTATTTGTTTATTTCACTATTTGTTTTTCTGACTTTTTTGAACAAAAATTATCTGTGGTGGTGTTTTTTTTTGGCTGAGGGAACCCGCCCCTCCAATCCCTGAAAGGTGGTATCTAGAGCAGCACCCTACGACACATTATCTGTGTTGTTTCTCCAATTGATATTTTAAGAAGACAAGAATTTTTTTAGAAGTGTCAGATATTTAGGTGGAGGATGCTATTTTTTATTTTTATTTTAATAATAATAATAATATTATTATTATTATTGCAATCTCTGCTTATCTTGCAGTTCTCCCATTCTAAATTTTTTTTTCTAACCTCTTAAATTTTGTAGTTTTTTACCCCTTTGAATCATCTGTAACAAAATAAAGCTTCTTTTATTTTTTTAAATGATTTATAAGATCAATTTGAGATGGGCCAGATGATTGAGTAAAAATTGAAGCAGGACTTGAGTGTTCATTGAGCTCTTCCCTATAGAGCCAGCACTGGAAGCCCTATGGAGGAAGTTACTACCAAAGAATCACAAGAAAAAGTTACCAACTTTATTGCCCATCTCTTTAACATTCCTTATCAAATTGCGTTAGTTGAATTGGTAGGTCAGATCTCAGATTTAGCACACAGTTTAATCCAAAATTGGCACTTTGACTTTTGGGATGTGTTTATATTTGCAATTTTAGAATTAATAAACATGTTAAGTATGTATGAGTAGTAGCATTCTATTTCTCACCATTGAACCCACTCACCAACCAAATTCCGATTGACAATGACCTCAAGGGCCTGAACCTAGACTCAACTTTAGAGTATCCAAGCTTATCTGGCCAGGCCCATATTTATTACTGTAGGGCTCGGATTTTGATGTAGGTAAAGCATTATTTTTTTAAGAAATTAAATTATTTCCTTTATCAGACTGCTATTAATTGTATTGGTATAATTGTTTGTGAATTACGGACATTTATGATTCTTACATTTTCACTTCATCTTCCCCAATTTGACATACAGAAACTGAACTTTCTTTTTGATTATTTCCACCCAGTTCTCTACCATCTTTGCGTCTAATAAAGGCTCTCTACAATGAAGGTATATCTCTGCAATTGTACTAGCTTTAGTTTCAGCACAACATGAGATGTGAAAGATCTGGGCCATTCATCTTGTTGCCCCGTAGTCCCCACGCAATGTCAACTTGACACGAATGGGAACCCAGTGTCAACTTGAATTGAGAAAGGCTCGGATCTCGGCCATGGGTCATTTTCCAATTTATATTCTCTTTTAAACTTGGTAAGCAGAAACAAGCACGTCAATCCTCACAAGGAAGTGTAGTTTCAATCAGCGATCTACCTGAGGATGTCAAGAATTTGATCCTCTCGCATTTGCCAATAAGAGATGCAGTTAGGACGAGCATATTGTCAAAAAAATGGATGCACAATTGGGTTTCCATCCCTGATATAGTTTTTGATAAGGATTGCTTCATCAAAGGTGCATTGAAAACAGAGCATGCTAATGTTGTGGATCAAGTTCTCTTGGGTCATGTTGGCCCAATTCGCACGTTCTCGTGCACGCCTTATGTCCCAAGATCCAGTGACATTTATCGCTGGATCCCGTTCCTTTCGAGGAATGGGATTAAAAATTTAATCCTCGCAGGGAATGTAGTAGCAGATAGATATGATGTGCCTTCCAGTATCTTCTACTGTCAAGAGCTGTGCCATTTGGAGTTGTCTGATTGTATGCTGAAAGTACCTCCAACATCCAAAGGTTTCCAAAATCTGTCGGTCCTGAATCTTTTTTATGTTTCCATTTCAGTAGATGATATTGCACTTCTGATTTCAAAATGCCCTCTTTTAGAGACGCTGAAACTGCGTAGCGGTCTTTTTGACGCATTTCACTTTCACATCCATGCTCCAAATCTTGTTAACTTGGAAGTCGTTGGAACTTTCCGAGAGTTTTCACTTGGAAATAGTTCACTTTTGACTAATGTGTCTGTTTCTTTCAACTTCCCCTCTTTCAACTTCCCCACTCTAGAGCGCTTAAATCTTGCGCATGCTAACGCTTGCAGTTTGACCAAATTCATTGGGTGTTCGTATGGAATTGAAAGACTTACATTGGACTGCTGTGTTATACAGGTAATTGAATTGTAATGCATTTTTTTTTTTCAGTTTTCAGTTATTAGATAGAAGAATGATCCAATATATGACTTTTCTTTTAAAAACACAGCAATAAGTTTTATAGTACTAAAGTTATTATTATACTTTACGTGTGGCATAAGGTCTTATGCACAGGCCCCTTTCTATGTTGGATCCTATCATGTATCTCTGTGCTTGTACTCTATTAATTGATTGAAATGGTCCTAATAAACCATCAAAAGCTTGAAAACCTGTTGATGGCAAGTTTTCGT
Source organism: Camphora micrantha (assembly GCA_003546025.1). Classification (NCBI taxonomy): domain Eukaryota; kingdom Viridiplantae; phylum Streptophyta; class Magnoliopsida; order Laurales; family Lauraceae; genus Camphora; species Camphora micrantha. The sequence goes on from QPKB01000003.1 coordinate 64,649,357, forward strand.
AGAACTATCCATTTTACAACCTGATGGTGCTGAGTTGAGAAAGCGTAAGATCTCACATCGCTCATGAGACTGCTCAGAGACTGGGCTATAAGTCAGGACCCCCCCGCCTATTACAACATGAGGCCTTTTGGGACGCCTGCGGGCCAGCCCAGAAGCAAAACCGTGTGGGGCGAGACAATATCAGGCTGATGGGACGGGTCTGTGACAGAAATGGTATCAGAGCCGAGGGCAGCTCTCCTCTGAGTGGTGGGGATTGTAAGATCCCATATCGCCCATGAGACTGCCCAGAGACTGGGTTACAAGTCAGGACCCCCACCTATTGCTGCATGAGGCCTTTTGGGACGCCCGCGGGCCAGACCAGAAACAAAACCGTGCGGGCTGAGGCCCAAAGCGGACAATATCAGGCTGATGGGACGGGTCTGTGACAGAAAGTGGGGGCAATCTAACACCTAGGTCCACCATCACCCTCAATTGGAATCCAAAACATCGGCCGGTCACGTGGCCCTTGGTGACCTGTGCATGGTTTGAAATCCAACTATTCCATTCCAACAAGAGTTGGTTTAGATTAGAGACCTATGGCTAACTGGAATTCATCTACCTTTTGCAAGGTTTGAAATAAGGTTTGTAGTGCAATGCTCCTGAAATCATGTTAATCTATTCTTTTCTTCTTTTTTTTTGGTCAAGTTTTTTTGTCTTGCCGGTGTACCAGAGAAGCTTTCTGTTACATTGGAACACCTGAAGTATCTTGAAGTTGAAATTGAATGGAATTCAGAGGAGATTTTGGCTATCCTATGCATATTGAGAAGCTCGCCAAACTTGAAAGAACTCAAAATCCGAGTGAGTTAACACTTCAGGTTGATTTTGATCTTGTTATGGTAAAAAGAAAAAAAATTCAATATTTGTTCTGATTTTGTTTGTCTGAATTTGTTCTTTGATCTAGTATGATAATTTACACCAATGAATATGCTGAAGCTGAAGAAGTTTTGAAGATTCTGAGTGAGTTGACGCAATTTCAAGGAGCATCTGCACAGGCTAGAATTATGTACTTGGGCCATTACAAACATAGAGAGGTGCTCAGGTCGTAATGTGGATTTTCTTTCCTTCCTTTCATTTTATTTTATAGTTTTTGATGTCTTGAAGGGGATTATGAACAAAAGTTAACATTGTTATGTCTTTTTTCCCCCTTTTTTTGTAAGAAAAGTTAATGTTGCCATGTGTGAACTTTCGCCAATTATCATCGTCTTAAACACAAGTTCAGCATTGTTGTGGTTTTTTTTTTCCCCTTTTGTTCTGTTAGAAAAGTTAGCATTGCCATGAGTGAACTTTCACCAATCATTATCATCATCATCTTATCTATCTTTATCCCATTTGTATTACTCGTATTAGGACCATACACGCCCTATTTCTTATTTAGGGGCGCTATTGGTAGATCTCCTACTTACCTATATTTAAGGAAATGTTCTACAATTCCACTCCGAGATGTCTTTCCTCACTAACTTTAGCGGCTTAATTGCTTTTAACCTTTTATGTGTTCTTTAAACTAGCAATATTTTGAGTGGGGTACCATTACGGTCCTAAATGATTATTAAGACTTAATTTGATGCGTTCCCTCAATCGTGGGGCTTTTGGCTAGTCTATAACATTTGGTATCAAAGCCAACCTCCGCCTCTTAGGTTCGAGTTACGAGTACGATATATATTTTCTTTTACATTTCACTTTAACTTATAAATATTTTAAAAAAATCTAAAATTTTAATATATTTTCATGGGCCTTTGTTACTAGTTATAACTAGCCATGAAAATATATTATGGGTTTATCATTTTCTTAATCTTATTAATGCATGACCTAGTGTCAATTTTTTTGTTGGAAGAATCATTATATCCTCCCAGAGAAAATCGCTATTTGTTATTGCTTGAAGTGTTCTATGGATTTTGGATACTGATAAAGCATGGTATATCATGGGTCTTGAAGTTGAAGAAAGAATAAAAGAAAAAAAAGGTGGTTACAAAAGGCAGAAGAGACTACAATAAACAGATGATTATAGATATAAAGAAGAGGTGTGGGCAGGGGTGGAACCAGGAAACATACTTTGGCCGGGCCATTACACAAATATGCACAAAAAAAAAAAAAAAAAAAAAAATAGAGATATTGTGCGTATAAGTGCTCTTAAATATGACATTTGTCCCAAAACAATTGAAGTTTTAATATTTTCCCTAGAGTTGTTCTTATAAAAATCGTGGAATATTGCATGACCCTAGGATATCGCAAAGGGTGATATGACTACTCTAGGATATTGCACGGTCTATTGTATGTGATATTACATGACCCTAGGATATATATTGCACGAATAGTTCTATGAAAAATACATAAACTTCGCTAGTTCATGAATGAATGTAAGATCTAAGAACCGTTGTACAACCAATATCCAAAAAAAATATATAATATCCAAATATATATATATATATATATATGTGGGTCGGGGGATGCTAAAAAAACCATAAATGTTTTGATTTCTACAACTATTAGCAAGTTATTTTCAGTTTCTAACCTACTCTACCTCCACTTTCCACTAATATTCTTTCACTAATATGTTTCTCCCTAATGATGAACTCTCATCTTCTCATTTCTAACATATATAGAATCCTATATATTCATGCATACCCATAATTAGCTCAGGTTTTTGTGGTGGTTGAAATTAAAAACAAGCCATCATTATCTTGTATGATACAGTCCTATGGTAAATGCCACTTTGATCAAAGTGATATTCAGGCCAATCGTTGAACAAAGGAGGTTGAGATTCAACAGTAGTAAAATCAATCTACCCAAATATCAGAGGTAAATAGAAACTGCCCTTTCTGACTAACAATGAGCAAATATCAAGAAAATACTTATTGGGAGGATCGTTCTTAGCCCTTGTACTCATATTACGGCTAAAAAAGTTGAGGATTCAACTTTTTAGCCCTTGGACTCATGAGAACAGATACAACTTTTTAGTAGCCCTTGGACTCATGAGAACAGAAGATTTGGCCATCTCCAACTGACAACTGTGTATGAAAATGGGCCGAGTCATGCCCATGAGTCACTTGGACCCAAATAAAGGGCCAGGCACTGGACCTGAATCGAGACCCAAATACTTTAGTAGAAATATAACTATGGAATCTGTGATTTGGGTCCGTTGGTATGGAAAGCAGAGGACCCGAACAGGGACCCGTAATTTCCAGTTGGGAACCCAACCAATCAATGGGTGGTCCTATAATTTCAGTGGCGATATTTCAGCACTGTACAAGGCTTTTGAAGTGGGAACTGGGTTAAAACTTTTACACAGTAGAAAACAAACACAGAAACAGAAACAAGAATATCCATGGCAGTTCAGTTTGCATCCAATCTGCCAAATAATTTCTTTTGTGAAACCTAGGGGAGTTCATCATATACGTAGGTCGGGCTGGATCTTGCCGCTGTTCCCGGCCCAGTTAGTTATCAGACCTAATATTCAATCCTGGATGGGCCAGCCCACGGCCACAAGTTAGCTGGGGCCTTGCCACCCCATTTGCATATTATATATACTCCTTTGTCCTAAATATGCCAGGAAAGGGCAGGCATTTTGACTACATGGCCAGAAAATTAAGCCCAGACACAAAATATGGGCCTATAACATCACCCAATGTAGACCAGGATTGTGGTGGCCTGCCCCAGGACCTAACAAAACAGAAATTATACTGCATTCAATCATCAATATTGTGCAAACTAACAAAGTGAAAAAAATATATATATATATATATCAAAAATAAAGCCTAGCTCATATTGTAACTCCTTCGCATAAAACTAATGTTGCTCCTAATGCACCTGATTAGTGATGGCAATGGTACAAAGGTGGTTGAAGTTGAACTCCTCATGTGACCCTAGGCGCAGGCTTGACCGGCCTTTTAAGCCTCTCCGACCCTGCCCATTTGATAGCTACCCATTGGCTAGTCAATATGTGGACTCACGCCTGACCATTAGCCCGTTAAGAGCCTAGCTTAAGCCCATTGGCTTGTTCATATGTTTAATAATAACATTTGTATACTAACATAGACAAGAGTACAGCTTACCTGGAATTTGACAGCCTTACTGTATAAGCCTGTGCCATCAAATTAATAATATTTTCTCCTTTGGTGCGATACATTTTCCTTACGAAAAAGAAAGATGGGGCCCACTAATAATCAATCTTTGGTGCAACCCACTACTCCATTCTTTGTTATGCATGATCAATCTCAAAATGGGTCTAATATTAACTTGATCTAAAGCCAATACATGAAGGGAAATATATGTGCCAAAAAGTGGTTTTTGGATTTCACTAGTAGAAGTCAGTTTTGGCTTTGGGTTCTAATCCTAAACCCTGAGCATGTGAGCATGAGCATTTTGAATTTCAATACAAGCAAAAGGTAACGGCTACACAGGCGGCCTTCTAGTTCTACTTCTAGCCTTTCCCAAACCATCAATAGTACACCATCCATGAAGTGACATGCCAGGCTACATAAGGACGATGCCGGACAACAAATTCCCTGTCCCCACCACAGACCAATCACAACATCTCAATCAAATGAGAACCAACTGCCCAGATGTCTCCTTCATTGGGGACAACAGCAGCCATCTTCTGACACGTGTACTGAACTTTTCCTACTTTACAGAGGCTGGTTTCATGCCGCCACGTTCTATCAGTACTGAAGTGTATGGTAAGCAATGGGAGGCAGGAGTGACTGGACCCGCACATGGACACAACAAAATGGAAATTGATCCCTGTTTGGTGGGGTGCCGCGTGGAGAGAGAATGTCAAATATGTTAAATTCCATCTCTCTCAATAAATAATAAAAAATCTTCTCCCCATTGTTGTCAATGGTTGCAACCAAATCATCGTAGGGATCAGATTGCATGCATTTCATGAATTTTCCTTTTATCCATGGCCGGTATACCCTAAATTTTTTATTATGATAAAGTTAAAAATAAAAGAAATGCTGAGGTTTGGGATTGTTATGCATAGGGTATTTATATAAGTCAAAGATTCTCACACTCGAGTCCATAAATGGGAGACCATATCTTGCTTTTGTTTTTAGCTTTGCAACTTTCTCTTTCGAAGTATGGGTGGGTGGCCGATCCCCTTCCTAGGCTAGTGGTTTGGACCTTTTGTTGAAATCAATCGGTCCTGGGTTTGAAATCTGGCACGCCTGGAGAGGGAGAGAGAGAGAGAAAAAGAAAAAAAAAAGAATTATGGGTGGGTGCTTCCTAAGCTTAGGGCATGGCCTCTTGGATATGCTAAAAATTTGATGTAATCCACTTATGAGTCATGAGCATGTCAAATGCTTGGCAGTTCTCAGAGTAGAGAGAGTCAAGAGTGGAAGGGTAGTGAAATAAAGGTGGTTGATGTTGTAAATATATATACGTAAATGGTAGGATAGAAATAATCTAGAGGAGTACGTGGCCGTTGTCCGAAAATATGTTCCGTAATTCAAGCAGCACAAACGGAGTCCGTAAGACTTTGTTGCGTTTTTTTTTTTTTTAATGAGATAAGCAACGCTAGCATCGCTCCTCGTCAGAGTTACTAGTTAATGGGAGAGATGATCGTGTGTAACAAGATGAAAATGGTGGCAGCAAGTGCGTTGTTTTGTTGGCAGGCCTGAATGAATGATTTGAATGTAGAGGGGGAGATGGAGATCTGCTGGTTTGGAGAAGCCGCAGTAAGCAACGATCGAACTCCAATCGCTCATGCCTTGTCGAAAAATAAGCCACTGGTGGTCACTAGTTGCCTCCACTGCTACACCGTGATCTCAATCCCCAAATAATGAGAAACCCCATCACTAGAGAGAAAATGGCTGATTCCTCTTTCACAAGCTCTATCCTTTCTCTGGGTATGATGCTTTCTCTTTCTCTGTCTTTAAGACTGCCACAAGTAACATCAAAGACTTGCTCCCAACGACCATTAGGTTGTTGGCCTTGACGTCCACCTCCTTTTTTGTTAATTCTTACCATGCGGACACTACTCCCTCCCCATGTAAATTGAATGAGGACTCCTGCAAGCCATAGAACTACTTTTCTACTCTGTAAGGCGGCTCTACCTTCCTGCTCTTCGTCCAGATCATGCCCTTCTTCCTCTCCGCAAATCGAAACAGAAACCCTATACACCTAGACAATTACGTTTTCCAAAAAAAGCTGAAACCTACATGACTAGTGAACAAGTGTATGACGTGATGCTCAGACCCATAAGGGGCTGAGGATGATTGCAGTCATGTTCCATGCGGTGGCGATCTTGTTGTGGCAGGGGAAGGACTAGGATTAAAAATGAGCAGGGGACAATAGCGTCACCCCTTTTTTTTTTGGACGACGCTACCGTCGCAAAGCCAAAATTAAAAAAAAAAAGATACCAGGAGGACGAAATTGTATTGCCCAAACTACAAAGCATGTTTTCGTGCAACGGACACGTATCGGGAATTTTCCGGTAAAATCCTCAATAATTTATATACATGTCATTGCAACATTGTTCATTATTTAGTCATCCGTCCAAACTAATAAACATTAATTTAGACATCCCAACAACTTACTTTATCATTATATCCTAAGACGATGCTTTGATGCACAATCAATGACTTTGGTTAAACTAGTAATTTAATTTGGTAAAAAACCATTTAAATTCAACCAAATTAGATGATAATAACACATCCCAGTGCATGGAGGTAATGTAACTATATTTACAATTTTTGTAGGATTAAAACTGTGAGGCATTTCCTCATAAAGGGCCTGATGCTTTGTTTCTTTTTTGTTTTTGTTTGTTTGTAAAACTTAATTGGGCCGGACCCTTGAGAGAACCGAGTGATGCGAGCGTAATCTCTTGCTTGCACCAAGGAGAAGATTACTTGTACATGCGGGAAAGATGATTGCCTGCAGAAGCTAGTGAGAGAAAACATGATCAAACTTTGGGTACTTAACTGATAATAAGACTCTCAACATTGGTGCTATTCCTTCAATTCACATTTGACAATCAAATCCTCGATGATTCATTGCCATTATTTTACGAAACTGTGAAAAAACCACATTTGTAATTATAAATCCACAAATATTTGGGCCAATAAAAATCCTTACTTTCAAGGATTTTAGACGGACCTCCTCTCATGGGATTCAAAATTCTTATTTTTCCGGTGTATGTATTAATACAAATTTCTCTCACGCATTAATATTGATATGAAGTTGCACTGAAGAGTCTCTATACTATCTAGTAGAGAGAGAGAGTGAGTGAGTGTGTGAGTGTGTGTGAGAGGAATACTCAAATTTGCAAAATCCTCCTGAATTCTTCATATATTACCAACCGTTCCCTGTCAAGGGCATGATTCAAGATGTCCTTCCTAGTCTATACAGCGATTCAAATTTGAGAGAGAGAGAGAGAGTGAGAGAGAGGAATCCTCACATGTGCAAAATCCTTCTGAATTCTTCATATGTTACCAACCGTTCCCTGTCAGGGGCATGATTCAAGATGTCCCTCCTAGTCTATACAGCGATTCAAATTTTACAACAACTGCATGACCCATCATCATCATAGACGCCTGTAAATATTATTAGGAATGGCCCACAATGGCCCCGCAAGTTAAGGAACAGTCAAATCATTTCCTTGATAACCACTAACTACAGGACAACAGTCTCCCATAATTCCTCCTACAATCTATCTATCTACTTCTACTCTTATAAAAGAGAGAAAGATGATGTCCTTTTTTCACTACACACATAGCCAATCAAATGCAAGTTGTGGGTCCACCTTTATATATATTTATTATGTATATGTATTTTATATATGGATAAAGATCGGGACATAATGAGAAATTTTCAACTTCTACTCTTATAAAATGTCTAAAAAAAAGAGAAAGATGATGTACTTTTTATATACTCTTATAAAAGAGAGAAAGATGATGTCCTTTTTTCACCACACAAAGCCAATCAAATGCAAGTTGTGGGGTCCACCTTTATATATATTTATTATGTATTTGTATTTTATATATGGATAAAGATGGGGACATAATGAGAATTTTCCAACTTCTACTCTTATAAAATGTCTAAAAAAAGAGAAAGATGATGTACTTTTTTCCATGCCCAATAAAATGCAAGTTGTGGGGCCCATCCTTATATATATTTATTATGTACATGTATTTTATGTATGGATAAAGATGGGGACATAATGGAAATTTCCCAATTTGTCTAAAATAGACTTTGGGCCAGGCTTGGATTTAGAGGGGTTTTAAGGATCTGGATCAAGATGATCTAGAAGACTAAAGTTTATGAATTAAAATTATCTACCCAACGGTACCATAATCTCAAAAATCTAAAATTACAAAAAAGACTCCTAAATTCTCTGAAAAATTGCTAACTACCTCCCTACTATATCCAAATGAACTCGGATACAGACCAAACTTGGCACACACGATCCAAATAATTTTTTTAATCTCTTATATTGAGTAGATGCTGATATTTTAAACATAATAAAATTTCGTTTTAATACATTCCAATAAATCGAGTAATTTTTTTTTCGATTTCTTTGTTTTTTTTTTTTTTTTTTTTTTTTTTTAAGGTGGTGGAGAAAAGAAAAGGAAAATGTGGATAAAATTAGAATTTATCTCAAATCAATATCTCAAATGTTGTTTTTTTTTTCCCTCTTCTTTTTTCAATTTTCTTTTAACATTCTTCTTATTCAAATACTACAAGATTTTCAATGTAGGGAATGTTGTGGGTATGAGGTTTTTCGTCTGTGAATAATTGTGTAAGGAAGAACATGATATTTTAACAGATTCTTTATTGACTCTTAGCTTCTTTTGGCATGGAGAGAGTTTTCATACATGTAAGTGAGCACTGTCCAATGAAATTATTATTGTTTGATTGTGTCTTCTTCTTTAAATTTTTTTAATGTTGCAATAAAATCTTCATTCTAAGAAAAATGGGTGCAACCAGAGTTAAGAAAATGATGATGAAGAGTTAGTTCTTTCTTTCTCATTCTTGTTTGGGCCAAAGTTAGGCCTATTGATAGCCTTCGTGCTCTGATAGTTTTAATTATATGTCTGTTTTATTTCTTGAATCTTAATTGCAGGTTTTCAAATTGTACGTGTTTCGTGTTTCCTTAATGTAGAACTTTGAATTTAATTCTCACTCTATGTTTGGAATATGAATTTGTGCATAGCATTTAAAAATGTAAAATTGATACTGTTTTGTTATGTGAGATCGGAAAATGGAAAACTCAAACGAAAAGTGTCCTGGTTGAGAAAAACAAAGTAGACAATAATTAAAAGGACGATGTTATGAGGCATGAAAAGGCTTTCAATTATCTGTCAGAATTTATTTTCGTTCTCCATAGAGTCGAATGGGAATGAATTTTTTTTTAAGCAGTACAGGTGCCAATATTCAAAAGGCCAAAAACTTAATCCATATTTGTATAAGAATCTGACATTTTATTTTGTTTCTTTTTCCTATTTTAGTTTATGTTAGTTAAATTCTTACGTTCTAAACCAATGCCTCTTCAATCATCACCCTCCAAACCCATCAAGAGTGGGATAAGACCAATAAGCATTCATTCGTGGTTCTTATTGAACCATTTTTTTCACTAATTTCCAAATTTTTATTCATTTTTTTTGTCTTTTGTAAAATTAATTGTGAGATATGGTGCAATTAAAGAACCATTTCGAAGGAAAAATATTTCAAAATTTATCATTCAGAAAGTTTTTTTAGTCTTTCTTGGCACTATTTTGTCCACCTCGATTAATAAACTAAGGCAAGGTGGGAAAAACATAAGATTTTAACTATGCACTATATACTCCATTATGTGGTTCATGGTGTACATACTGCCTTTTAACTCTGAAAACTTAAATGCCATGTGCTTTTTCAATGATAAACCTTGAACTAAGAAGGGATGAAAATAAAAGAGAAAATGAATAGTGTATTTTATAATGGATCAAAAGAACAGCATTCAAGTGTATTTTACTTACTACCTTTTGGTGTTCAATATTTATAATTTTGTGGGCACTTTAAATACTTTGCCATCAGTTTAAAAGTCGCGACAAAAGGTACTAACTAGTTTGCTATTTTTGTTATTGTTGCAGGTGGCCAATTGATGGTTTTGTTATAATTCAAATACCAAATTGCAAATTGACTACACACAAGAGAATTAACATTCTCACTGTTTTTTTTTTTTTACCTAAAACAATGCTATTTGTGAAAATAGTTTCTATTTATTTTTTATTTTTATTTTTATTTTTTGGTATAACTAAAAGATACTTGAATGGTATTTGTATTTGAAGTTTGAAAGTTAAGAACATCAGAAGGCTCCGGGAGGTTTCCAGAAGATATGAGATTATTTTTTTTTGTATGGATGTAACCCTTTGTTATTATTTTTTAAATATTAACCCTTTAATCTTTTGTACACTTAACCTTAAATATTTGTAATTTGATGTTCCTTCAGTTGTATATTATTTATTATGGCCTTTGAAAAAGGTATAGGGACCTCCAAAACTTATAAGCACGTCTCATATATACAGGTACTCCGTTTGCATTATTGCTTTATGTTTAGTTTTTTCTTTTTCTCTTTTAGAAAAAAGTAGCAACTAAAAAAATATCATAAATAAGAAAGTGCAATGTACAAACTTAAACTCATTTTATGTCTGCCCTGTTTTTTTCTCTCTTTTAATGAAAGTTACCATTAAAAAAATTTTAAATATTATTTTTGCTTTTGATCATGTGTTTGTATTTTATTTAGTTAGAATAATAGAGTTTCCAATCTGACATAATAGTTGTATTGATCTTGATTTATACTCCTGTTGGAAGAGTAATAACAAGTTGGATAATGTGATAACTACTACTAAATTATTGATTCTCTTCTTATTTTAGTGATTGCTAAAGATAATTCCATAAATGCAATTTAGTGGTAGGTCCTATAGATTACTATCGTAAAATTGTTGTTGTTTGATCAGTACAATTTTTAGTTTCTTAATATACAACTTTTGTGAATTTTTTTTAATTATAAAAGGGCATTTGAAGGGCATGAATATATTTATTTATTATTGCTCTTACTCATGAGGCTTAAATTGAAGAACGTTGATCATTTTCTAACACATTTATTTCTTTCATTGCAAGCTTCTTCTTGTTCTTCTTCTTTTCATATATTTCAATGAAACGACACGCCTTTCCTTAAAGGGAAAACGAGAATCTCATAGAAATTGTTTGTTATGCTAGCGTTATTACTAACTTCAGAGTCAATGAATGAAGTGATCGTTTTAAGTGTAAACAACTAAAAATAGTATTTGATGCTGAGCTGCAACAAATTCAGTTTGTTTTATTCGTTTCGAATTTTTCTCACTTTGATTAACACTCCCATCTTCTTTATAGAACAGAGTAGAAGAGTTGATCTAAAATACCTGTGTTACATTCTTATGTATTTCTTAAGAGGAATGTCCAATTCTTTTGGCAGATTTGTGTTTGTTGTTTTTTATTTTTTGGTATTTTTTCCCTATGGATATCTCAATTTGTGAGCTTCCATTTAACTGAACTTTTATGATTACTATGTATTATCTTTTTCTTACCGGGTATAAAATATAGCACTTTGTATAAAGCAAAAGAAGATGTTAAAGAAGATGTATAAAGCACTCTTGGAGAGGTATTGCCTCTATTTATCTGATAGTGGTCCGTCTTAATAAAATAAAACAAAGCACATGTTAAATACTAATATTGATCAACAGGTGCTCTGCAAATCTTACCCGTCATAGTTCATATCATATTTCCACCATTGTCGATCCATGTCACTTAAGGACAAGCCGGATTATTTCATTATTCTTGACTGTTGGTGTGAGATGTTATTCTTATTTGTAAGTTAAGACTAAAACCCCATCTTAGTTTTGTTATTCTGATGTCCTTAGGTAAGATATGATTATTTTTTTTCCTTAATAGGATCTGATTTTGTAGTAAACATATAATGTTCATGGTAATTGGTTAGAACAGTAAGCTCATTTGGTTCTTAGTTTTTATTTTTATTTTTTATAAAATTGCAGGCTATCAATTTAACTATGCTTTCAACTGGACTCCAACTTTAGCAGGTCAAGTCTATCAGGAAACTGATAAGTCTACCTAACGGGTCAAATAAAGTAAATTGAAATTTCTTTGTACACATTCATGATAAAATATTTAGAAATATGTTATTTATATCCTCAAAAAGTTATATAAATTCCATATCGATTGTCTTTTGAGATCTCATTTTTCTCACTATATCATTATTTTATAGTTTTCAAATGTATAGAAAAAAAGTAGTGTCAGCTGTATTTGGACATTGCACGGGCCTTGCAATTTACAATCACTCATTTTTTGTTCAAAATTTATTTTTAAATGTATTGACGCTTCTACTGAATTTTTTAAGAGCTTTATTTTTTAAATATTTTATTAATAAAATTGTGTGTTCGGTGCATGTGCAATGCACGTGCAGGGCTCCACTAGTATTATATAACTATGCAATAATTCTACTAGTAGGGGTTGGATGAGACCTGACATGCAGTAGCCCATGGTTTGAGGGGTCGCATCAGGGCTTGACCCCTATATACCCTACACCCTCTGTCCAGGACCATCTCTATTAATTTCTTCTATACCCCCTCGCAATTTCCACCGTCCATCAGTATGTCCAGACCAGATAATTCACTGTCCCTTTATCTGGTGTATGCATGATCTATATATATATCACAAGCCCATGACATTTAAGCACTTGGAGAAAATTGAAATCAATGTGCTTGATTTGCATGCCCTTTCAGTGTCTAGGTTGGTAATTTTATTTTATTTTTGGGCAAAAGTCTAGGTTCGTAATTGAGATGTCAATTTCACATATGTATTTCTTTAAATGCTTGATTTTAAATGATATTATTATTAAATACTATTGGAGAAATTATGGGATCCTGATCCAAAAGAATTATACTCTCTTTGTGGTCATCAATTCCATCCGTGTTGGCCCCATGCCTCCATGGTCAATTGATCCAAAAGGTTGATATCAACACCCCTGTTGGGTCCTGGTAAATTGATCCAAAAGGTTCATATCAACACCACTGTTGGGTCCTGGTCAATTGATCCAAAAGGTTGGTATCAACACCCCCGGCATGGGGAGAGGCGAAGATTGGAAGATCAAGGCATTTTCCTTTTGCAGCTTATTGGCTTGTTCCTCTTCAACTGCCTATTTGCAGGCAATCAAATGGTTATAATCTTACAATCTGGTAGCTTATGATTTACATTCACATTGAAACTCATTAAATACAATTGTTCAGTATCAATATATATATATATATATAATTGTGAAGAAAACCAACAATTTCATGCGGCTCAAGACCAAATAATTTCTCTCTTGTATTTTATATTTTTATCACTATGTTAAGTGTATTATTCATGCTAATCTTTGGGGATTCACATTTGATTCTTATTATCATCTTGATACTCATGTCATCGTCATCGTCATCATTATATCATCATCATGAAATCCTTGTCCCAACTATGATGGGGTCGACTACATAAATTCTGTTTCTCTCTTTTGATCTTATTATCCCAGAATTCATATTTCAGTTGTGATAAAGTTTTACATTGGCCGTCAAGTTAAGCTAACACAACCCTATCTGAGCTTGGGACTAGTAGTAAAAATTGGCGAAGTTAGTCATGTCATCATGTAATGTTCATAAATGCATATGTGCATCATGCATCTCCAAACGATGTCCAAGGTAATATCTTGGTAGACCTGATTATGTGTATGTGTTTTTTTTTCTTTTCTTTTCTTAGTGTCATTGGACAAGTTGCTATTAGTGGGACGCATCGGTGGATTTTTTCAGACACCTATTTTGGAGAATCAAGTCCAATTGGTCCCTATGAGAACCAATCTGTGTTCCAGGTACAGCTGAATGCTTGATTTAGAGTTTATATCTCCCTTTACCCCATCATATAGAGTGCTAGAATGTTCTACATGAGATAAATGCATAATACATATGATCTGTATATTTAAATTATACTGAATTTACTATACATCAGTTGATTCAATTTTTAGTCAAACTTAGTATTTTAATTCAATCCCCAAACAGTTTTATTTCTTTCACTGAGAATTTTCAGAAATCTCATCTTTTCTTTTTATCTGCCCTAAAAAACAGCTGGAAGTGCATATGCATTGATTTAACATAGTGGGACTTATATGGATACGTCTTTAACCTATTACAGGATACTAGTGAGTGGCACTGTCAGTTTCTAGCCGGCATCAAGGTCTGTATTTATCCTTTAAACAATTATGACCAGTTTTTGTTACAACGTTTAGTGATTTGAGCTTCATACTATTGGTTCCCTATGAAGCTCCTTCTGCTCTCTGTTTTATTTTCTCCAATATTCAACTCATATGACGTGGGTACTGATCATTTTGTCCTTTTGCAGACAATTGCCATTATTTCTGTGTCACCACAAATTGTTGTTCAGTTTGGTTTAACTCAAAAGGTTAGTACTTGGAAAGTGTCAAAAATCATTGCTAATGTGAAGCCAAAATATATGCATCCCCTGTTATAGTAATCACAACATTTTTTTCTTTCATTCAAAACTCAATGCTTCATTGAGGCATAAGCATGTTAGCAGTTATGGTTTGAGCAGCCAATCAATGCAGTTTTGTAATTCAAATATGTGCTACAAATTACAAATATGATTTTGAGTGAATGACTGCTTTTTTGGTATATGTTCCTTTATATTGAGTGAACAACTGCAAGTTATAAGTTCCATTATTTTTTCTTGATCGTTACACTCTCCAAGTGTGTTAGGTCTCTGACCACAATATGTTTGTTGGACTTGCAATTTAGTGTAGGCATGAGTGTACACTCCGTTAGAAAGTGCTTTACATTATGTAGCTTCCATGTCTTGAGTTCAGTCAGTCCAGATATTCATTATGTAGAATCTCCTAAACTATAAATTATGTTCTCTACAAGGAGGGAATGTTAGGATGTGTTTCTAATTACTGTTTTTTGGTTCATATCTGATGGTTCTTCTTGTATTCTGGATTTGATCTGTTTGTCTAATGATTCAAAGCTTTGCCTTTGGCCCTTTACTCTTTTTTTTTTTTCCTTTTTATTGGTAACATGGATCTAACACACAACCTCAAGGTTGCGATAGTTTCCCTTTGGCCCTTTATCTTAGAACTCCGGGGAAAAAAGAGACTCCTTTTATTGCCGGTGTGTAAATCTGGACGTTTGCATTCAACTTGTGGAATTGCGTGGTGTATGCAAATTAAATAATTCCAGTTTGAGTCTCAACAGTTTGGTTCGTTTGACTTGAGTTCTTGAACAAGCTCACTACACAACTATCTTTTGTACTAAACTAGGAGTAGGATCATATATAAAGTTGGAACTTACATTTTCAGAGATGCTTTAGTGTTTATAGGGATCTACTATTGATGTTTATCTTCTGCTTTTGGTAAAGATTCTAGAGATTCTGGAGTTTGTGGGACCAGGCTAAATGTTTGTTTCAGCAGGTACAAAGTATAGAGGGGAGCTTTCCATATGAGAAATCACAGAAAGCCTTTAGTGGTGAAACTTATGATCCATGTTCGACTTTTGCATCTTTACTTCCATCTAACATTCCTATTTCCAATTATGCAAAAATCAAATTCTCGAATGACAACAGCTGCAAAGAGCTCATTGCCAAAGCACAATGATCAGCAATTCCTCCTCAACCTTCCAATCCTTCCACTGTGGGATTGCATCTTGGGAGCCTGCTGCCTCATGGATTAGCTGTACCAGTAATCCCTGGTTCAACTTGTGCAATCAAAGATTCTAATGAGATAGTTCAGAAAACCACCACCCTTATGAGTAACTCCTCATTTCCCCTCATAAACTGCCAAAAGGCTGACACAGATTGTCAAGTCACAGTATTGAAGCCCTTTATGCAGATGCCACAAGTTGTACTACAATCTAATTCCAGTTCCGCTAGCAGTTCAACTCTCGGGAAATTCTAAATGCACCCACCCTTTTTGCTGAGCACACCCACATTCTTTCTTCATAGATAAATTTTTTTTTCTTCTAAAGGTGGATGTGCTCAGTAAAAATAGGGGTGCATATAGAATTCCCCTAAACTCTCGTTAGTTCCAGCATGAGTACATGGAGCAGTAATATTTCCTCTTTGACTTCAACAGATGAAGGACTTCTTTGTGGGATGGGGTCACGTAGTTCTCCAGGTATATTTCCCACACATTCAGACACCAATTATCCTTGTGGGAATATGTTCCCTAATGTCAGAGGAAACTCAATCCTAAATCCGTTATACAACACAAGCAGAACACTTGACAGCATACATAGCACAGAATATAAAGAAAAAGTCTAGCTGGACAGAACATTGGGACCGAATTTTGGACCGGTCCCAATGTTCTGATCCAATATCCATGGAATATAAAACAGGCAAACGGAAGTTGGCTGATATCCAGCATACTTCTCCACTTTATCGTGTTTCTGAAGGATCTCCTTTTCTTCCACAACTTCCAAGGGAATCATCTACTATTGACACGTTCTAAGGGGGTTTTGGACCAACCAATGCTACATTTGATGATTCCAATCCAAGATCAATAAACAATCTAAGCCAGTGGACTGCTCCACCACCAACGCAGGTGAACAAAGGATTGACCCCACCATTGAATGAAAATCTGCTGCAACCTTCTGGGGTTGCCTCTTCTGCATCTGGTCTGGTGAGAGCTGATGCTTTTAGTGACATTTCATTCCGTGATTTGCCGCATTCTTTTCAGAATTCCACATATTGTAGGACAGTTACCTTGTGGACAGTTTCCGATAGGAAAGAGAACTCTTTGAATGTGACCATGCAATTGCCTGTAGATAAAGACTTGTTTCATAGCTTGCGATTGGGTCCTAGGCAGAACCAGATTCAGGGGCATTGGGGCAGCATCACATTGCCAGTAGGAAGTGGGAATCCCTCAATTTTGAGTTCATGTATTTGAATGAGTGCCTCTGAGTTCAATGCAGGTTCTATGACCACTCCTGCAAAAGGGTTCTTCCCAGAGGTTGGTCTTGAGCAGCTATTCGATGTGAGAGTCAGTAATGCGAACTTTGTTGCTGATAATAATTCAGTTGATAGATTGTTGACAACTACATCCACAAGAACAGGCAATAGCAATCAAGTTCCACTGGTGGGCTTTTCTGGCATCAGCAGAAGCATGGATTCCATGCTTTCTGACTGTAATTCACAAAAGATTTTGCATGGATCTCAGAAAGAAATGTTCTCAAAACCCATGGTTGGTTCATGGATTGATGGAAATTATAATATGAAGAATAAGAATTTAGGAGTCTCACAGGCTAAGAGGTCCGAAGAACCAGTAAAACTCGCAAAGAAAAGGGCTAGACCTGGGCAAAGTACTCGGCCCAGACCAAAAGATCACCAGCAGATCCAAGACCGAGTCAAGGAGCTGAGGGAGATTGTGCCCAATGGGACAAAGGTACTTACTTTATCTCTTGATTTGGATAATTGATTGGCCTACTAAATCTGGAGCTCATTGGCTGAATTAAATGAATGTAACAGTGTAGCATCGATGCTTTGTCGGACCGCACCATCAAGCACATGCTCTTCTTGGAAAGTGAGGTTAAATATGCGGACAAACTTAAACAAATTGATGAGTCAGGTTGGAAATATTTTAACAGTATACTTCTCTACTTATATTTCATTTTGCATAACATTGCATATGTTTTTTACATGAGCTCAACAGCCATCTCAACCATCCTAGTGTATTTTGCACCAAATTAACAATTTTTCAGATAAGCAAAACCGAGGTTTCTAATTGACCAAAAAAGGACTACAGGTGAGCCCCATGTTCAACATCGACATGTTTAGGAAGCTAGTCAATGAAATTAGAGAACCCCAATCACATAAGATTAAAGCTCTCAGAAAGATCAGTTCCATGATCCAGGAGAAGGAATACAGCAGAAGGTATGCTGAAGAAGCGGGTCTTGTCTCTATAATGGCGTTTCTAATCACCAACAAAGACCCATATGAGATCTCACAATTCAGCACCGGTTTATCAATGACAGAAGAGGCCATGAATGTTTTATACCTTCTCAAACCATCACCTGAGGCATTGAAGAGGGTGTCAGAAGATCAACAGGGAAAGATCATACAAGTGCTCTCAATGGTAATGCAAAGGGGAAGCTATCAAGCTAGAATCCATGCTTCCCTCCTCCTAAAATCTATCTTCAAGGTGGCGCATGACATGTACCAAACAGGACTAAAACATCAGAACTCAGAACTCAACAACATACTTGCAATCACGAAAACCATAAAAATATAATCACAAGAACAAGAATCAAATTGAGAGACTGACAATTTCATTCCATTTCATTCAATAAATTTCTATTACAATCCATTTTCTGTGCAGTAAAGCTGATAATGTGTAAGCCTAACTCTTTGCAGTAAAGCCTTAAATTGCCTTAAATTGATAAGGTGTAAGGCATTCAATTTCTAAACTCTATGCAGTAAAACCCTAAATTTGCTAATTTGAAAGCATATTGTATTCAATTGAAAACTATGTGCAATGAGCTAATTTGATGAACTCTATTTTTTTTGTTTGAAAATTTATTTTCATCAGTTACCTGGATCTGGATGCAGTACCCTGTTAACCTCCTTCCTTACCTCCTTCCGAAGTTGCACTTTTGAGAACGCATATATTGCGTCTATGAGGTTCTTTAGAACCTCCCATTCTTCAGTTTGATCCTCATCCTCATCACCTTGATCATCTTCTGTTTCATCATCTTCCTCTTCATCATCCTCTTCAACTTCATTTTCAGCCTCCTCCTCCTCCTCCTCAGGGGCCTCTCCGCCAGGATTCACAGGCTCCCCCTCAGCATTCACAGGCTGTGCCGCCTCCTCCTCCGCAGGCGGCTCCTCTTCATCAGGCGGAACCACAGCCTCCTCCTCCGCAGGGGCCTCCCCTGCCAGGGGGCTCCTCCTCATCAGCATTCACAGGCGGAACCACAGCCGCCGCCTCCTCCTCCGCAGGGGGCTCCTCATCAGCATTCACAGGCGGAACCACAGCCGCCGCCTCAGCATTCACAGGCGGAACCACAGCCTCCTCCTCCGCAGGGGCCTCCTCCTCATCCGCATTCACAGGCGGAACCACAGCCGCCTCCTCCTCCGCAGGGGGCTCCTCCTCTCATCATCAGGCGGAACCACAGCCGCCTCCTCCTCCGCAGGGGGCTCCTCTTCATCAGGCGGAACCACAGCCTCCTCCTCCGCCTCTCCGCCAGGGGCTCTCTCATCCGCCACAGGGGAACCACAGCTCCTCCTCATCCGCATTCACAGGCGGAACCACAGCCGCCTCCTCCTCCGCAGGGGGCTCCTCTTCATCAGGCGGAACCACAGCCTCCTCTTCGGGCATATGCGGCGGCGGAAGAGGTAGAGGAATTTGCTCAATTGGCGGTGCGTTGTTCAGCGAAACCTGTCTCGTATATTGATTTTTAATCGAATTGGACGTTCTGCCATTAAAAAAAACCGGCAAGCGAGACCAGGCACAAACATCGTGAATAACAAGATGTATCAATAACCCGATTTCGTCCGGAGTCCAGGGGTTACCTCCTCCGGGTCCTTGCGGAAGAGCGTCCACCTGAAGCGGATGATTTGCAATCTGTCGAGTATACTGATTTCTAATTGAATTTGCGTTTCTCCCATTAAAATGGAAGGTTATGTCACCCCAGGTGTCTCCACCATCACCAGCAGCAATTAGGTTCATCAGCAAAGCAATTTCTTCCTGCGTCCATGGTCCACCAGGTCCCTGCGGCGGTCCTTGCATGGTGTCGAGAGGAGAGAGGGGAGAGGTTTTAGGAATAAAAGAGACAGGAGAGGGTTTAAGCCACGGAGAAATAAAACTAGGGTAACTTGCGGAAGAAGTCACCCTTTTTAATCTTGTCTTGCAATTGCAGCACTAAAGACAAAAGAGTGTGATAGCCACTTAATACAACTAAGGTTAGTTAGGTAATTAGGCATCAAGTAAATATGAGATTTAAAAAGTAACCTTTCATTCTGACAATAAGAAGGGTTAGTTTAGTAATTATGCACACAGACTGATGATGGCTTAGTTTAGTAATTATGCACACAGACTGATGATGGCTCGCAAGTCCCAAGTCCCAAGTCCCAAGTCCCATCGCATGGAATATTAACGTCCACACAGGACAGGGTTACTGTTGCTTCGGATAATAAAGTGCCACGTATCATTTAAAGCGAGCAAAACCCACATGGACATGGACTCCTTGAATTTGCCAGGTTATCTATCGCCCATGCGATCTAACAAATGGTTCAATCATAATCATCTGGGGGCGGGGCCCACGGTAGGTCAAGGGCATCCACACACTCTTAAGAATATTTGCGGTCATTTTAATAGTATGAGTTGTGCAATAGGGAGAATTGAAGCAGCAAGCGCAATCCAGTGTGCACCTCACTATAGGGCCCACCCAGGATGGCGCGGGAAAATTAAAAGATCTGGGTGGGTGCTACGGTACTACCAATATACAAAATCTGGGAGTCACCTGATTATCCTTATCAAGTGGGAATAGAATATTTAAAAGATAAAGAAAAACAGTTATGTAAACCACATTGAAAATTTAAAGAAATCATTGTTATTTGTATACAATTTATATAATTTATATATATATATATATAAAATATGTATGTACGTATGCATGCATGTATTAATGGAAAGCGGGCTGGCCAGGGCTTGGCCAAGCTTGAATGCCCTTTGAGTTGAAAACTTTTCAAAATTGTGCCCTTGGGATTTAGGACAAAAATAAATGGGCTCCTTTTTAGGCAGAGCCCCCATCATCAAACAGATCAATAATATGACAAGCTTTGAAAACGGGAAGGTGGGCGTTCAATAGAATAAATTAACCATTTTCTCATTAATTCTATACATATATATATATATATATATATATATATATTGGTCTTTAATCTAAGGTTCAAAATGAACAGGTGCGGCTCCTAATCCCAAAAAATAAAAATAAAAATAAAAATAAAAATAAAAAATAATAAAAATCACATTGATTGATAGTCACAACTCACAAGGATAAATTCCACCAGTTTTATTAATAGGATTTGTTTACATTAAGGGCATGTTCGTTTAACACTTTGCCGTAGGACTGTTTAGAGGAGAAAGGATTAAAAAACTTTATTAAGTTATTCATGTGCATTGTGAGATCCATTCTCTCTCTCACTTTCCATGATTTTTTATAACAATTCTGCTTTGGGGCTTCCTCAAACCGGATTGATTTCGATGGTTTTGGTGATGTGAAATGAAATGAAATTGTTTGCGAGATCTCATCTTTTGGGTTTTACTTTTTGGTTAGCAATGGTGAATTTATCTTATATGCAAGGGAGCTTTTTTACTACAAAATTAGTTAGGCTTTGATAAACTTTTTGGTTTGGTATTTCATGTTTGGACAGCCCGGATCGATGGATAGGAAAAGAGGATGATGATTACACATTATTCTGCTATGAGGTGTGAGTTCCTCAAAATAGGACCCATCACTTGACCCATTAGAGCTAAATTGGTGAAATGTGGGGCTACTGATGAGATCATACCCAATCAAAGCCAAATGACCTATGTTTCTTTTCTTTTCTTTTCTTTTTTCCCTCCTCTTATTGCTGGTTTAATAATATGTGGGGCCCATTGAGGGTAAAGTCCAGTTTCGTGTCATTATTCCATTGAATCATAATTGCTTCTTATTTTGTTGGTATAATTTTGCATAATCTCTCCCCCTTTTCAAGCAACCCTTTGAAGAATCCAAATGGGGATCATAAAAAATAAAAAGGAAATGACAATAAAAACAGAATTAATCTTAACTTTTTCAATATTCTCTCTCTTCCAAATCAATTATTAGAAGATCAGGTGGTCATAAAATATTAGTATTCCTCTTATTTCAGCCTACCCATAAAAAAAGGCCCTACATCATCACGAGGGCTCTATCAACTGTATAACATGCATGTTATAAATTTTTAGTGGCTAAGGCATCATAGTTCCATAGTTATCTCAATGCATTAATTAAAGTCTTAAAAATACACGGTCTACCTGACGGTTCCTATGATCTTCTTTGATCTACCATGATTTCTACCTTTAAATAATATCCATGATGGTCATCAGCATTTAGATGATCTATTGGTGGTGTCCAATATAATATGGCTCAATAATGATCATAGCCATCGAATGGTCTCAGTGTGAATTCTAATTTATTAGTGGTTCTTTCATCATCGAAGACCATGATTATATTAGTCATAGGTTTTTTTTTCGTAATTGATTACAGTAGTGATAGTTGGTAACTTGATTTGAGAATAAAGATGGGGAGAATAGTTTGGAGATCCTATAGGAAAATTAGAGAATTGAACCTATTATGTAGGGTGCTCAATTATTTGGAGATCCTATTATGTAGGAAAAAAAATAGAGAATAGAGGTTTGGTGAGATTAGATGAGAAGGGCAATTTCGGAATGTGGCATTGCAAAAAGTGGGAGGACGCGCCACATGTCGCTCTCCAAGGAAGCCCCCTACCGCCACGTATCGCTCTTCCACGAAAAGAGCATTACTTTACTATATATAATAACTGGAAACAACGCCCCGTGCTTAGCCCGAGGCAAAAAGTAAGATATTATATTTTGGATTTATGAGATCTCAAAATCAATTATAAACATATAAGAATATATTCATGCATATTTATATAAAAATAGTCAACACATCTTCAATCACAAATAAAAGTGGTCAACATCAACAATAAAATATTACAAAGATAAAGCTAAAAAATCCATTCAACAACAACATAAAAATAATAATAACAACAATAATTACTAAAGAAGATATAAAAAAGCGAATTTTGTTAATATATATAATATTAGTAATAAGAAATGCATTCAAGTTTTTGTTACCCATTGATAATTTCAAAGGCTAATAAAACAAAGCCACCCCATTTGGACTTGTTTGTGCAACAAGAGGATTATAATTTATAGATATTTTTATTTCCTCATGAGAATGTAATTTTTTATTTTCGTAGAAAATCAAAGTCCTCTCTATTAAGAAAAAAATGATTCATTTTCTTCTTCTATACAAGGAAAATACATCACACCAAACAACATAATATTGTTAACAAAGAAAATCATAAAAACGTGCAATCCTCTTGTTACACAAATGCACCATTTTTTTATTTTCACATAGATCAATGGTCATTTCAATCCCTCTGCACAAATTTCTTCTCTACCCTTTTGAAGTAGCACCAATACCATTTTAGAACTACCACATGGGGGCCACGGGGGTTTTACTCAGCTTCTCTCTGGGCCTGGAGGGATTAATCCATCTTAAAGGATTGGGAACCCTCCGTTAGCAAAAAAAAAAAAAAAAAACCGTTTTAGAACTGATCAAACAATTTTTGAGCTCTAGATTTAAAAAAAAATGTATAGACATCTTAACTTTAAAAACTTTAAATTATGAGACTTTAAAACCATAGGCTATTGTTATTTGATCCCAGTAATAATTGGCCCACCTTGGATCAATGTATATATCTCTTAATTATGAGTCCATGTGGGCCCACGGAAGTGTAATTTATGGTGGGCTAAACCTAGGGTCATATATCTATATAATCATATCAGAAAAGGATGCCTATAAGATTCAACCAAAAAATCTCCAACCTCAAAATATTTTTATCACAAGCTCATCCATGAGGTGGTCTACCAGAAGATCAGGTCTAATTTTCGTTCACATGTGACAATCTTTGAATAAAGTGGAGCTGTATTTGGAAACTAAAAGAAAATGATATTTTTAATGAAAAATTTATCAGTATGAATTGTAGAAAGGTGGGCCCAAAATATTAAAATAAAAAGATGACAATCTTGAGAAGTTGGAAGATAGATGGTGCTGAGAAAGAGAATAACTATAGCAAAATAGAGAAATTTTAGGGGATACTGATTGAGAGACTTTATAAGATAAATGATATGGATAAAGAGAATTTTTTTGGAGAAAAAATGATAACATGTGATGACATGGCACCTTAAAGCACTTTATGTTTTTTCTCCATATTTATTTGAAAGGAGAATAATTGGGTTGCTGAGGTGGCACCCCTCACACACCTCCCCCTTTGCTTTAATATATAAATATATATATATATATAATTGGAAATAAAAAGTGTTTTTTCAAGTGGAGATTCTCCTACCGGTGGACTGTCAGACCAGCTTTGGGGCCCACTTAGGCTCACCTTTGATCAATGTAGCTCATGCTAGATTTTGGTTCCCCATGACAAGTCATCATGCTCAATTTTATGTTTTCAAAAACTTCTGTTTGAGCCGTTTTGACTATTTTCAAAGCACTAGGGATTTGTTCCTGTTTGCCGTCTTCACCACTTCATGATGGAAAGGGATTTGTAAAACGTGCTCAGTTGGATGTCTTGCTTAGACAAGGGCCTTGAAAATATCAATATCAATTCTTTTTCAATGAGATTAAGATTTTATCCTCGTCTATAAAGAAGGTCTTCAAAAAATATAACAGATGCTTTGACAAAGTTAGGGGAAGTTAGAGAGGTAGATTTACTATTCCTATGAAATTAATTGCTCTTCTCCGTGCACATATCACTCTTGTACCATTGCCAATATATAAATAAAAAAATCATTTTAAAACACCCTTACACATTTTAACCATCAATGATAAAACACCCTTACATATCTGTTCTGTCCTTTGTAGATGGCTGATTGTGCCATCTTTCTTTTTAACATATCTTTCATTACCTATAAAAAAAAATGCTAATCCCTATCTACTTTTAAGTCTGTGCAGAACTTAGAGGACACCAAATAGCATTTTGAGATTTGGATCATATCATAACACATGGAAGATCATTTGGGACAATTCAAGGCAGGGAACTATTTGTAAGGGGATTTCCTCTCCACATAAATAATTGAGAAATATATCCGAAAAATTACCTTAGATGGCCACTAAACAAAAAAAGCCTCAGTAGTTCATATGATACAAAAGTGGTCACCTATGACTGCTTTTGTTTGTTTTTTTTTTTATTAAAGTTTTCATTGAACAACGATATCGTCGCTCGTTTAAACCTTACAAAACCCCCAAACCCTATTTTCCCTTTCTTCCTCCCCATCTGTTTCCCCTATTTGTCAATTTTCTTGCCTCCTTCCTCAACAGTTTGCAACATGGTCCCAGAGGTTGTTTTCCTACCTCTTTTGGGTTGAAGCATTATAGATTTGAGCATCTTATCATGTGGAAGTATTCTTCTTGCTGTCTTCTCACTGTTTGTTTCCCAAAATGACGGTTTGTTTGTGTTTCTTTATCTTATTTCCATTTTCTTCAACCACTTTCCGATGTCGTCCTAAAATTGTTAATAGTCATGCACTATATGTTTTTTTTTTTTTTTGCAATGCATCAACCATCAATCAGCCCTTCTGTTTTGCCTCTCTTGACTATGTAGATAACCATGATCGAACCATATCATTACTTCTTTTCCATAGTGAATGACTAGAAGAAGTATATAGTGGTGTAGTTGAGTTGTTTGTTTTTGGTACTTTTAGTATTAGAAGGAGATGAAGAAACTTCTGGTAATTGTTATGGTGATTTTTTGTGTTGTGTTTGGGGGGTCGTATGCAATTCAAGACCTGTGAACATGGCCGTCTGAGGAGGTTCATGTGGTGAGAGATGGAGAGATGCTTCCGAGCATAAGTGAGAGATGCAATGCTCCCTTCATATTTTTTGATAATCTACATGTTATTGATACTGATGATGTTGGTTCTGGAACTATTTTAATGGTCAAGTCTTCCCAGTTTTTAAAAAAAATCTCAATTTGGTAGATTTGTTTCTAGGGGGATTCGGCGACAGGTCTTAGGTCGACAATCTTTTCTTATAGTGTGGTAGGTCGTTTTTCCAAATTTAGAAATCTAAAATGTCTAATTTACCCTTTCTTCAAATCATATCCCATGATTAGTGGGATAAGCCATTAATAATAGTCAACTACCATTAAATTAGGCACGATTAATAAAATTCCACTAACGAAATTTTCAAATAAATTTCAAAAAACACAAATAAGTTTCAAAAAATCAGGAAACAAATTTCAAATAAATTTCTAAAAATGAAATAAATTTAAAAAAAAAACCCAAATAAAATCCAAAGGAACGCAAATAAATTTTAAAAAATGAAATTAATTTAGAAAACCCAAATAAATTTCAAAAGAAAGAAAATAAATTTCAAAAAATGAAATAAATTAAAAAAAAACAATAAATTTTAAAAAAAAGCAATAAATTTCAAAAGAACGCAGATAAATTGAAAAAGACACAAATAAATTTCAAAAAATATAAATAAAT
Organism: Camphora micrantha; assembly: GCA_003546025.1. Lineage (NCBI taxonomy): Eukaryota > Viridiplantae > Streptophyta > Magnoliopsida > Laurales > Lauraceae > Camphora > Camphora micrantha. Next base: position 64,675,725 of record QPKB01000003.1, read on the forward strand.
TTCAAAAGGCTCAAATAAATTTCAAAAGAAGTAAATAAAATTAAAAAATGCAAATAAATTTAAAAAAACGCAAATACATTTGCCAAAACTAAGACATTGCCGGATTTCCAAATTAGCAAAAAATGTGGCAAAAAACTCAAGTTTTTTTTGTCAAAAACTCAGTTAAATTTATTTCGAAAAATACAAATAAATTTCAAAAGACACAAATAAAATTCAAAAACACAAATAAATTTGCCAAAAACTCATAAAGACTTGTTTATAACTCAGATAGATTTGTTCCAGAACTCAGATTAATAGCCTAAAACTCGGATAGATTTGTCCATAACTCAAATAAATTTATCTAGAACTCAGACAGATTTGTCCATAACTCAGATAAATTCATCCAGAACTTAGATAAATTCATCCAGAACTCAGACAGATTTGTTCAGAATTCAGATAAATTCATCCAGAACTCAAATAAATTTGTGCCAAAAGTCATATAAATAGCCAAAAACTCAAATATATTTTGTCCAAAACACAAATAAATTTGACAAAAATATACAAAGTTCGGATAAATTTAACTTTGACTGGAATGTGGATGGACTTCTGGAATGGGTCAGGTCAAACCAGACTTAGAACCAATCCGGAACTACTGAAGATCCTAGGCCCACCTTCTTCTTCTTCTTCGTTCGGGAATCAGAAACACGAAAGCTATCTTCCATTCGCCTTCTTCATCGATTCTGGTGATGGCATGGCGCAGCGTCCTGTGGCGATTCCCCTTCTCTGGCAACAGGTAGGAACGACGGTGGTGCAAGAAATCTGGTGATGGCAAAAAAGATCGTCTTCTTCTTCGTTTCGTGTTTTGCAAGTCTTCTTCTTCTTCGTTGTAGGGGTCTTTTTCTTCTTTGCAGGGGTCTTCTTCTTCTTTTTTTTCTTCTTTGTAGGGGTCTTCTTCTTCTTATTCTTTTTCATCTTCTTTGCAGGGGTCTTCATCTTCGTTGCAATCTTTTTCTTTTTCTTCTTCTATGTTGCAGGGGTTTTCATCTTCAGAGATCGATCTTAACTGTTGAGATCCAATCCGTCAATGTCCATGTCCGGTTTGAAGTAATAAGGGGGAGAATGGAATATTTGAAATTTAAAATTCAAAATTAGATGCCTAAACAGTTGAAAGAGGGCAAATTAGTCATATAAAATGTATCCAGAGACCTCTGGTTGCAAACAGTCTAGCTGCTTGGACTAGAGCCCTTAAAAAGAATTTTCTTGGACTAGAGGCTGGATAGATTCAATTATAGGGACCTTTCACTAATTATCTCTTGTTTTTAATCTGTATGATGCTTGTTGGGTTGGAGGAGGTCTTTGGGTTAGTTTTACGGAGTCATAGAAGATTGGTTTCTTATATTGAGTGAATATTTGTGTATGTCCCCATAAGAGCAATATTTGTAGAAAAAAAGTATATTTTGGCCTTGATGAAATATTATTCATAGAATCAAACTACAATATTAGAACTAGGCCCTTTTACACTTAATTTGACTTCCTTTGTTTTTTTTTTTTTGTTTTTTTTCTTAATCACTTGTTCTAGACTAGATCCATATAGGTGGCATTCTCAACTCTAGTTAGCGATATCTAGATTGGTTCCATCACAAAAGGGGCAGTGGTTTTGAGTGCTTTGGACGTGAGATGTGGTGTTTAAAATAAATGGATACATCGTTAAATAAAAGGGACAGTGATTTTGAGTGCTTTGTACATGAGAGTTGAAGATAAATTGTTTGAAACTCAAATGCTAAGAAATTTGTATGCGTTGTTAGTCGATTGTAAGGCCTTAGTTTCTTGTAATTGTTTAGTTATCTAAGCTATAATTTTGAGAAGTAGAATGTCCTCTTACAACATTGGTAACTGTTTTTTTTTTTTTTTTTTTGTGTGTGTGTAGATGTCTGGAAGTAAGGATGGGGAAGCGGAACTTTCATTTTGTTTGGTTCATGTAGTGCGAGTGCGCATTATAGTGAATCTAATGATTTTTTTTTTTCAATTGAAACGAGCAACGACATCGTCGCTCCATAGAATCTCAAAAACTTATTCCAATTGAAACGAGCAACGACGTCGACGCTTGTTGAAAAGGGGTAAAAAAGGAGAAAATTTTGGTGGGAAGACCGGTTCTTATTCATAAAAACTATGGGGGCCTTTTAACCTCTTAGGTGATTTCTGGGGCAAATTCCTCCAAATAACTAGATCCCATCCAGGGTTGAGAGAATGTATGTGTGGGTGGTGAGTATTTTGCGTGGGGTTGCGAGCCGAATGAAAAGATGTTTATGCAAGACAGCACACAGTCTGGGTTGTGGAGAGTGCATTAAAAAAAGCCTAATTGAGAATTTCTAATGAGCCCTGAATTAAGAGCCTATGAAATATCAGCGTAACTGAAGTTTTCTATTTATCTGATCTAATCTAACTCCATCAGTTAAGCTGATTTCTTCCGACCACTGACTTCATCACTGATTGCTGGTAAACCTCTAACCGGAAACAACTTTCCATGTATATCCACCACAATGCCGCACATCACTCGCAAAAAATGGATGCATAAGACTTGTGCAAAATCCCAGGTGGCAGCAAAACTTACCTCATTGGTTAGTAGGTTGCAAACGGGTATCCGATTCTTCGATTATCCAGAAGTTCCTATCCGCAAAAAACCGGGTCTAAAACCTATTTTATGTTTCAATTTATAAACGGGTTCGGGTCCGGAACGTAATTTAGGTTCCGATTGATAAACGGGTCCATATAGATTCCGACCCGTCGACCCGGGACCTAGTATATAAATCTTTGATATTGCAATTTGTACTTTAAAACCAACTCTTTTGGGACATTCTTATGTATAATAATAGATGTTGTAGACTTGATGCACTATTATAAGTTGAATAATATGCTTATTTTAAGAAAAAATGAAGAATAAAGAGAAAATGAAATTGATTTTGGAATTAGATTCGAGTCCTCTAGGTGAACCCGGTTCTAGAACCGCATCCGGATTTTCTTATCGAAACTTGGGTCTGGAACCAACAAAATAAGTTCCGATTCAAAATCGATCAAGAACTGGAACCGTTATTTAAAAACAGGTCCGGGTCCATTATGGTTCAAATCCGGAACCATCCCGTTTGCAACCCTATTGGTAAGTGGTAGCCGTTCTCACCTGGCTGTCGAGGGTTTGAACTCTGGATACGCCACCTCTTTCCACTTGTGTGGACTTTCTTCCTACTTGTGTATGTTGCATTCCCAAGTGTGTGCGGGCTCTCTCTTGGGGTCCCAGCCCCCTTGGCTGGGTTAAAAAAAAAAAAGTTGAGAAGAATCAGATTTCGACCTTTTAAGAAAAGAAACATATAAATAACAAAGCTCACTTAATTCTTGATTGCATTTTGAAAATCAAAGGAAAAAATTATCAAGGTTCAGTTGGAAGCAAATCCCACTAATAAAGTCCTAAAATCCTAGAAGAGGACGGCACTGTGATTTCCGCCAATGGGACTAGCCCAAGGAATGTTTTTATTATTATTATTATTATTATTATTATTAACTAATTGGTCCTGCATTTGCAATGGTAGGAGTTTTAAATCTTTGTACCAACTAGAATTAAGAGGAGCCAATGATAACATAGTTGTTGGTAATATGTCTTTAATGCCATTGTTATATCTTAATGGAAATAAGATTTATGCTTCTCTTGTTAAATGCCAAGTAGAAATTTACTAATTCCACTTGTCCAAGATTGACAAGTATTTTCTTCCATTACCAGAGGATGAACCCTGGTCTGCCTAATGACAAGGCGGGTAGGATCGACGTTTAATGCAACACAAGACCTTTTAAGGTCCTTTTACACAACTGATTTGCAACAAATCAAGGTAGGCTGCTCCAAACTCTACCAGGTATATCAAAGTAGAGTTTACAAGCCATAAATTCCTCTGAGAAAATAGCACATGAAGGTTGCGTTTTAGGAGTTGGCCGAGTGGTCATATCATGGTTCCTCTATCTTCCGGAAGCTGGAGGTTCTGATATCGATCCCCAATTCCCCCCTCTTTCGGAACCGAAGGTTGAGTTCACTAGTGCTACCACATGGGGGCCACAGAGGTTTTACTCGACTTCTCTATCCCAGAGGGATTAGTTCAGCCCAGAGGAATGGGAACCCTCTGTTAGTATTAAAAAAAAAAAAAAAAAAAAAAGGGGTTGCGTTTAGGGAGTTTAAATACTCCAATGTTTGGAAATCAGAGAAATCCCAAGTTTAAATATATCATTTGAGCCCACTTATTAAAATTATTAAAACACTAAATATAACCGTCACCCAGTATATTAAGTTGTTGGTCAATTTATTTCAATTATAAGTTAGATCCACTGTGAGATTAATCATTTCCACAAATACATAAATTTTTTTTCTACCTATGATAGACTAAAAAGAGGAGTGAGTGTTTTTATTTTTTTTCTTTTTTCTGAAGGAGAATTCATTAAAAAAAAGAAGGCAACAAGGGAAACAAAGACACAGAACAGAACACAAGAACAAATAGAGGAGCCAAACAAAAAAAATTGCTGGCGTGGTCTGATTCAGAACAGGCTGAGAGTTAGAGGAATCCATCTAAGAAGATTCTGTATGATTACTTGGACTGGGATCATTTCCCCTTGAAGGTACGATTCAAATGGGTTGGCCGTTGACGGTGGCTTGATCCGAGGGCGGTTGATAACTGGCATCTCCATGGGCATAGCTGCTCCTTCACCATTGGCCCTCCTTATCTCCTGGATGTAGCATCCATTTGATGTAAAAATTATCTTGTGATGTTTGTTTACGTTTAGTCTATATACATATACATCTATTACCCTTATAATAAAAGAGGGGAGGGGATAGTGTCCTGCTTCGACGAAATTTCTCTACACATACTTTTGTGGTGGGCCACATGCTTCATCATTATCTATCACTTGGACTTGGCCATGCAAACTGCCAAATGGAGGGCAGATTGTTAGACCGATTGCATGAGTCACACACTCTCAACCGACACCTCAAATCTCCAAAATAGCCTAAGAAGTAAGGAACTCTCTTCCTGGTTTTTCACGGCCCGACTTCTCCCAAATATTTTTCAGGTAAATCTCTCTCATGGAACTCTCTGCCTCTCTTCATCTCATCCATCTCTCACTGAGTCTAACGAATGCCTCTTTCCCTCTCTCTTCGGTAATCCCTCTTCCTCTCACAGATGCTAATCTGTCATGGTCTCAACTTCAAATTTGTGTTGCCATCATATTATCATCAAGGTAAGAATTGGGTCTTCTCTATTTCTTCTGTTCTAACATGCCACCTGTTCTGTGGTGTATGAAATGGGTTTTTCAGAAGCTTCAAGTGTTATTATTTATTGTAAAAAATTGGATTTTGATATAGGACTCTAGTTGATTTCTGATTAGTTTTTGTGATCTTGATTTTATTTTATTGAATGGTTACCATGAAGTGGATTCTCTACAATGCTCTATTTTCTTATATGAAAAATTTTTGAATTGTCTTGACGAAAATGAAGTTTGACAAAATAAACAATCCATAATTTCATGAAAGATATTTAAAAAAAATTCCAACTGCATTCATGTAGTGCAGAGTAAATGTTTGATTAAATGTCATTGAGAGAATGGAAATGTACCCTATTATATATTATTGTTTACAACAATTTCATATGCACTGCTATTTTAAACCTATTATGTAATTTGCCTATTTTAACATTTTTTATCAGTAGTTATTTATAGTTTTTTATCAGGGGGTGGAGGCGATGCTGTCTTTAATTTCAGAGATAAATTCCTTTACGAATAAATTAAGATTGAAGCCATGACATGCATGTAGCATCTTTAGAAACATATGCATTGATTTAGAATTGAGGACTTGATGATCTTTTAAAAAAAATATCAACGGTTGGTCATGCCAAGTGGAAGGTCAGGCTACATCTTAACTTGTATGATCTATCTGGTCTGATCTTGGATGAATCATGATTCTATGTATTTTTATTTTTTTTGTATGGCATGCTATTCTTAAATTAGTAAACACTACAAGGTTAAGTACTTTGGTTTATGTAACTAAACATTACCATTCATTATTGTAAAAACTAAAATTGTAAGCAACTCGATTCACATAACCAGATCAAATCTCAAATCCTTTGTAGTATCTAACAAAAAGAAACTAATAATTAAAGGAAGTGTTGCTCCTCTAATAGATCTAAGACCCTTTTTTCTGGCATTGTACTTCCTCATTTTTTATACATTACTTGCCATTCTTAAGCTTCCTCTGCTTGTATTCTATAGAAGTTAAAAGCTTTTCAACATTTTTATGCTTGATATCTTTTATTAATTTTGATATTTGTAGGAAGGGAAGCCGTTGATGATTCGCAAGACCATTGCATGCTTATTTATTGCTACAAAAATAGAGAAAACTACCATTCCTAAGTCCCATGATTTACAGGTGAAGAAACATTGTTTCAATAGTTAGGAATTTTTTGCATTGTTTAACTACTGAACTTCTCTAACTCCAAACTGTTGACCTGGGCTAGCTGATTAGGTTGGAAATGAACATTTATACTTTGAAGCTAGAGCTATACAGAGAATGGAGCTTTTGATGCTCAACATACTCAAATGGAGGATGCAACCCATCACTCCTTTCTCTCTACTACACCACATACTCAAAAAAGTGGAGAACAATGATCCTCCTCTAAAAACATCCTCCTATAAATATATAGAAGTTTTTTTAAGAACAAGTTAGAGGTTTGCTTGTTTTTTTTTTTTTTTTTATCATAATTTCAATTTTCAACTTCTTTTAGACATATTGGAAAAGAATTAGTGAATTGTAATGTATAATTTATTTTCATGTTAAACACAATGCAGGGATGGCTTAAATTCTTTGAATTCAGGTCATTTGAGGTTGCTGTAGTAGTAACCATATATGTGACCAAATAATCTGAAGCAGTGAATTTTGAAAACGGTGTTTCACATTGCTTCTTTATTGATAAGGTAAAAGTACTGGACACCCACATGAGGATTTTTTTTTTTTTTTACATTATTCTTTTCTCATTCCTTTGTTCATTTCTAGTTGATGTAACTCATTAAATGAATTTGGCCCTTCTTTCAACATCTACAGGTTGTTTGCTTCAATTAATTTGGTGAAACTATGTTCATTTTCAAATGCAATTCAATTAATTTGGTGAAACTATGTTCATTTTTAAATGCAACAGATACGAGTAGATGTGTCTTCTTCATTTGATTAGTTTTATTTTTGGATTTTTTTTCATTTAGATGAAGAATATGATTTGCAAGCCTTTTTTTTCCTCTTCTGTTTGTTGGATGTCTAGAATTTTTGTTATATTGGCATCTGGATTTTCTATTTGTCTTCATAAATTTACCTATATGAGTATATATATATATATATATATATATATATATATATATATATATATATATATATGCACATATGTATAGGAGGAGACACACATATACCTGTTTTGCTTGAAGCTTCCTTTTTACATTTCAATTTTTGGTTTCAGGTTCTTTCTTTAATGGAATGCATGTATTAAGTATTTTTTTTTTTTTTATAATTAATTTGATATGCAATTAGATGTTCTATAAGTTATTAATTCTTATATTATTTATAGGAGACTTTATAGTTCTTGTTCTAAATTCTCATAGGTCACCAAACAGAGAATCTCCGAAATTCAGGCCAGATTCAGTTCTCAGGCATGAAATTCCTAACTAAATAAAAAAGGGAACCAGAGTATTTGCTTACATATGGTCGAAGAGCTACATGTTTATGTGCCGGGCTACACTAGTCGTTATAGAAGAGAGGAAACGACATGCTTATTGCGTTCTCTACACACCCAAGTTGGCCCCACTGCATGGATCCAAGTTGTGTGGTATCTGCTAAGGGACATGTGTGAGGGCATAAATGGAAAACCTTTAATGAAGATAACCCTCTCTCAAAACCTTTAATCAAAGATAACCCTCTCTAAAGAAAACACGGAATTTCAAAACATCAGTTTCGTCTCGTCTCTTCGTCTCTCCTCCCTATCTCTCAATAATCAAAGCTCAAGGGTTAGAAAACTGCTTCTTTTCTTGATTACTTCATTTTCATGGCTTCTTATTTCATTTTCTTAATTTTTTTTCTTGCACTTCTTATTCATGTCACTTAAAAAGAGCCACCAGGAATGTGACAACTCAAGGACAATATGATACTAAGGCCAAACTTTCTTCTACTGAGATTCACTATTTCCAGGAATTTTGTAGATAGGCTAACCAAAGTAAAAGAATATTCCGCATTAGGTAATTTTCTTAGTATTTGTTCCATTATCTTACAATGAAACAATTTCATGCGGCAGGTTAAAAATTCTTCCAAGATAGACTTATCAAACCTAAGAACTCCTCACAGTATGTATTTTCTTGATATTTGCTCATTGTTAGCAAGCAAGGGCAGTTTTTTTTTTTTTTTTTTACCTCTGATATTTGGGTAGATTGATTTTACTACTGTTGATTCTCAACCTCCTTTGTTCCACGATTAATGGCCCAAATATCACTTTGATCAAAGTGACATTTACCATAGGACTCTATCATACAAGATGATGATAATGATTATGGCTTATTTTTAATTCCAATAGTAGAACTGTTTAAGCAATCTCAATTCAATGATCAAGGCAAAGACGATGATGGTTGTATCTAACAAGAGACCAGTACTATTTTATAGTACAATCCGACAGTAAATATTGTAGCCTCTTTTATGTTACAGTCCCAGGATCAATATCACTTGTAATCGCAATATATTGTGGTCCATGCCTATCAATGGTGGGCTTCGAGATGGAAATGTTTGCCAACATGAATGAAGAGCCCCATGACACATTTTCATCACCTGCCACAATCTAATATTTCCAAATAACCATCTTGACTTTGTACTTTCAATCGAAATAATAAGGGCCTGTTTGGATAAATGAGGAGTGGAGTAAAGTGATGTAGATATCACATTAGGAGTGAAGTGGAGGAGAAATGAGTTGAAGTTAAGGTAGAGTACTTTACTTCACTCCATTTGGATACTAGGTGTGAAGTTAAGGTTTGGAGTAGAATCTACTTTTACTCAAGAAAATTGAAGTATTTAGGATTAAAGTGAAATAAGGTATATGTGGCTTACAACAATACTTCATTGTTGGTCCAAACTCATCCAAACAAAGTAGAGTTGAAATTTTAAACTATTAGAGCCCATTTAACTTTACTTTACTCTATTTTTTGCCTATCCAGACAAACCTAGAAGAGGATGAAAGAGAACAATAATTTGACATTTAATTTAGGGATTTTTACGAATTACTTTCTTTTAAACTTATTTTTCATGAGTAAATTTAGGGATTTAATTTAAGGATCTTTACGAACAATAATCTGACATTTAATTTAAGGATGAAACTTATTCGATTGGATATTTACCATGACTCATCTCAAGGCCTTGGTCATGGTAAGTTTTCTTTTTTCTTTTTCTTTTTTTTCTTCATTCCTTGATCCAATTAGATAGTCATTTTCCAATTCCACCTTCATAGCTGGAAAAGAAAACCTCGTTTCTACGTGAGTCCGGATCCTTGGTCACTTTAATCTAGAGAAATCCATGGGTTAAAAGGAGTGGACTATGCAGTGGGGCCTACTTATTGAAATCCAAAATAAGGTTGAAAAACTCGCGACTTGGACTCGACTCGTCGAATACGAAAAGAATTGAGTCAGATAGAGTCAACGCGGAGAGTCATGCTATTTTAAAAAATATCTCAAGAATATTTAAAAATGAATCAATTACTTATAAAATCTAAAAAATATATTTATTTACATGATTCATAACTAGTTCAGATTAATAAATCTATATATGCAAGAAATGGACTACAATGAGGAAAGTAAAAAATATTGTATATTATATAATTTATTAGTCCAAATATCGGATGTAAAAGAAAAGATGTAAATTTCAAATTACATTCCAACCATTATTTTTAAATTACTGACTCCAAACCTGATGTATAATTATTTATAAATAAATATTAATTATTTTAAAATTAGATTTGCCTATTGAATGATTTGGAATGTAAACAATTTATTAAAATGAGATGTCTCAGTCGAGTCTCCCCTATTTTTGACTCGGTCCTTTGTCAAAATGAGAAAAACTCACGAGAGACAAGAGTCAAGTGGAAGAGTTTTTCAACCATTATCCAAACCAATTCAAAATGAATATCCACCAAGTACAAAGGATATTATCAAATGCTACATCCAATTTAACACAATCGTATGCATCGTCAATTTCGTGTTTATCATCAGAAAGTAAACGGAGCCTCTGCGCCTTAGGAGCAGAAACCTCGTGAATAAAATAGAATCCGTAGTACATCTATGATCTATAGTAACATCTCCCGCTTGTCTGTCCTTGTATTTCTCATATCCTTCATCTTTCTCCTACGGTGGTTAGAGATGTGGTTTCATCAATCTTTGTTTAACGTTTACTCATTCTTTATGTTAAGTATACTTATTTTTAACACTTCCATTACATTCTTGGTTTTAACACCGGTTTTGTTGCTTTCATGAGGATCTAATTCTTACCCAATTATCATTGCTTTGGACAGATTTCTCTTGTGATTTTAGGGATGAATTCCTGTAATGGATCATGTTAATTACCTAAAATAATCTAAAAGAGGTAGTAGTCTATTTGAATTCAAAGTCGATTATCGTTGTTTTTTGTATGAGGATCTCTCCAAAATCAAGATAAATCCAATCAAAATTGAATTTTTTCAATTCCATCATGCAAAAAACAGATATAATTAACTTTGATTTGTGAGACCAGCACTATGCCCGCGTAGGATAAGGCAAGTTTTTAGCTTAGGAGAGCCCTGCTCTTCTCTCTCTCTCTCTATATATATATATATATATAGGGAGAAGTTTGAGAGCATCTCCTATATAAATATATATATATATATATATATGGGGAATGTTCATGTGCATCTATCTCTCACCATAAGGTGAGGGACACTTCCATAAATGGGGATTTTCAAATACAAAAAGTAAGTTTTTAAGTATATAGGTGAGGTACACTCCCTTGTCTTCATGTGCAAAAAGAGAAAGTGCCCCTCATCCTATGGTGAGGGATAGATGCACATTAACATTCCCCTATATATATATATAGTATGACTCTCCTAAGCTGCAGTTTAGTTTCTTCTAAGTTGAAATAATGCTGGTCCCATAAATCAAAGTTGATTATATCTGTTTTTTGCTGGTCTCCCATCCCCATGCGGGTCCACGAGTAGGCCCCACCACACACTTGAGCTTACCTTATCCTAAGCTTGACCTTAGGAGAGCTGCTCCCATATATAACTCTCATAAGCTCAAGCTTATGATAAAATCTCGTAAGCTTATGCTTGTGCGGGCCCACTTTTGGTCCATCCAAATGGACCAAACACATGATCCCTTTAAATTGTACATGTCCACCAACTTTCGGTCAGATCCGAATTTACTGGACCGTTGGATTGACTATGTATCGATATGACTGGATTATTGACCATTAAACTTTTAGGCCCATATGGAGATGATAGAAATCACGGTTATGGCTGATTTTTTGTCGAGAGGAAGATCTTAGGGAGTCCTTGAAATCCCCCAACCCCCATCCCCTTGTGGGTCCCAGGTGGGCCCCACCACGCACTTGAGCTTACCTTATCATAAGCTTAAGCTTAGGAGAGCTGGCCCCATATATATATATATGGATGTAAATATGTCCGGATTCTCTAATTATCCGGAGGTTCTGACCCGTTAAAAATCGGGTCTAGGTCCTTTTTTAGGCTCCGATAAGTAAATGGGTCCGGGTCCAATTCTACCTTGGTTCGGACCCGTGGACCCGAGACCCGAAATATTACCTCAATTTTTGAAAATTTCTCTTAAAAACTATATTTTTTTAATATAGTTCTTTACCTAGACCCGGACACAGATCTAGACCCGTCCCATATATGATTCTGGTTCCTTTTCCGAAGCAAAAAAACTGGTTCCGAAACAGTTCCGGGTCCGGATTCGGCTCCATCTTCTCCTTAACGATTCCGATTCCGGGTCCACCATGGACTCTGACCGGAATCGACCTGTTTACAACCCTATATATATATAACCAAATATAGTATAGCCCATGTGCATATTTAATTGATCAAGATAGAAAGTTGGATGGTGTGACCCCTAGGGGTGTAAAAAAAAAAAGGAAAAACCATCTAACCGATCAAACCGAATCGAACCGACGGTTAATAACTGTGTTTCACGGTTCAGTTACAGTTATTAAAATCGAAAAACCGTTCTTCACGGTTTGACTACGGTTTTAAGTCTTGATTCACAGTTATCAACTGAATCGTAAAATACGGTTCGATTAACCGCTTTTCCAAAACACATGGTTAATCAAACTATTACACAAATAAAAAAAACTAAATGGCCTAAATGTATTGCATGGTAGATGTTTTGGTATTATTTTAGACGTTAAGTTGTGTTTATTTTCATGAGAAATGACGGTGTTTTTTTGTTTGGTATGTGAAAAATGATAGTGTTGTTCTGCATGTAGAGTCAAATGGCAAAAATAGATATTTTTTTTTAAAATGACAATTAAGCGTAACCGAGCTGTCTAATACGGTTAACCGCATTTTGGTTTTTAACGATTTTTTAGGATACGGTTAAGGTTACAGTTTTTAAAAACTAAAACCATAAAACACGGTTTGATTAGTAGTTTTCCCAAAATAAATGGTTAACCGAACCGTTACACCCCTAAGACGCCTACCAATACGTAATCTATATGTATTTAAATAATATTATCTTTTGTTATCTACAATTGATGAATATGACCCATTAGATGCATAAGGGAGGATTGATTTAACCCTTGGGTGCGGCCCACCTATGGCTTGGTCCCACCCTATGCTGTGGTTTATCTATTTTTTATAAGTATCCAAACAAGTCTGCAATTTCTTAGATTCTAAAAGGGGGGCCTGGACGTATTTGCAAGTTAAGATACCTAACTAGGTTTTAAACCTTTTTTCTCAAGTACAAGATTACTTATATTAGTCTCCTGGCACTTGTTTTATTTTTCTCTCCCAAATCTTGAAATCTCTAACTTTTCTTCCTCTCGGCTTCATCAACATCTCCTCAGCCACGCCCACAGCGCACGCCCCTTCCTTGTACAACTCTCATCTTCATCTTCCACTGAGATCTTTCCAGGTGTGACCTCTTTTGTGCATCATCGTTTATTTGTTTATTTCACTATTTGTTTTTCTGATTTTTTTGAACAAAAATTATCTGTGGTTGTTGTTTTTTTTTGCTGAGGGAACCCGCCCCTCCAATCCCTGAAGGGTGGTATCTAGAGCAACACCCAACGTCACACATTATCTGTGTTGTTTCTCCAATTGATATTTTTAGAAGACAAGAAATTTTTTATAAGTGTCAGATATATTGGTGGAGGATGCTATTTTTTATTTTTATTTTAATAATAATATTATTATTATTATTGCAATCTCTGCTTATCTTGCAGTTCTCCCGTTCTAAATTTTTTTTTCTTAACCTCTTTAATTTGTAGTTTTTACCCCTTTGAGTCATCTGTAACAAAATAAAGCTTCTTTTATTTTTTAAATAATTTAAAAGATCAATTTGAGATGGGGCAGATGATTGAGTAAAAATTGAAGCAGGACTAGAGTGTTCATTGAGCTCTTTCCAGCACTGGAAGCCATCCCCTATGGAGGAAGTTACTACCAAAGAAAAAAAAATCAATATTGTTCTGATTTTGTTTGTCTGAATTTATTATTTGATCTAGTATGGTGTAAACGAGGTAGAGTGCAGATTTCCTCTATTGGAAGAAGGGGCTAAGTTCTGGGGCGAGTTAACACAGTTTGATTGTTTGTTAAATCATCTTCGTGCTGTGGAGATCATTGGACTTGGCATATTATCGGATTTGGAATTCAATTTACACCAATGAATATGCTGAAGCTGAAGAAGTTTCGAGGATTCTGAGTGAGTTGACACAATTCCAAGGAGCTTCTGCACAAGCTAGAATTATGTACTTGGGCCATGCTGAGGTCGTAATGTGAATTTTCCTTCCTTTCATTTTATTTTACAGTTTTTGGTGTTTTGAAGGGGATCATGCACACAAGTTAACATTGTTTCGGATAGAAATTCAGGCTGTTTGTAGATTCAGAAATTCAATGTTCTTTTGGTGAAATTATCAATAATCAAGGCAGTTAAAATTCTCAAATGCCAAAAAGGCAAATTCCAAAATGCTAGTCCTTCCAAGAGCATTTTAGCATTATGGAACTCCGAAAAATTTAGTTGGAACTCACCCAACAAAAGACGCTAGGTGTGCACAATTGGTGATTGCAACCATGGAAGATGTGTGGGTTCCATCTGAAATGTGGTCATGAATACGATGGCCCACCTATCATTTGTCCAATCCCGTCAAATATGCCCATATCTTTCTTGAATGTTCTCTAATGATATAACGTTAATTATCTCATAATAAATCACAAAATATGAAATCCCTCTTACCTATCAAAAAGTGGGCCCTATATTTACAATTGCAAGAACTGGGCCCATGCAGTTTCTGTCAAGATGGGTCCATATACAGATTTTTAAAGTTGGATTCCATACTTTAGTTTTTTTAAAAAAATGGGCCCATCTACTATATACCTGAGGTGGATCTACAATGTAATTCTTACCGTATGGTCCCAAATTCAGGACAACAAAGGTGGGTTCCATGTGCTACAATGTATAAAATGTATTATTCCAGTTAAGAATTTATGTAGTTATGAAACAGAGAGTTTATGGAATTCAGAAATTTAAAAATTCTCAGGCAAGAATTCATATAGGAACGAAACGAAGAATTTTGAAATGACAGAATTCAATAGCATTTTAGAATTCTAGCATTTGGAATTCTCAGACAGTTTCTAGATATTAATTCAATAGATATTAATTTTTTAAAAAAGTGCCTTAAAAATAAAGGGCATACAAGTTAGCTGTTGCAGTAGCTTAGTTTGGCGAGGGATGTAATGTTTTTTTTTTTTTCTTAAATAAGCTAGGGTTATCAAGTAGCATGTCAAAGTTCCTGAGTTTGCGTCTCTTTTGTACATACAACGGAAAATGGAATACATGTCACCCCTAAAGGATGCAAACGGATGATATACGAGGCTGAAACATGGTGGATTAGACCAACATTTTTCTATATAGATTAAAGTAGTCAATTTCGTTTTGTTTAGGCCTTCCGGTACTTTCGCCGAAACGGAATGAAGGTAAAAATAATTTTTGGTTTCAATTTTGGTCCATTCCGGCCATTCAAATCCATTTCGATGGTCCATTTCGGTTTATAGCACAATTTTTACTATTTTTTTTTCTCAATATCCATATTAAGAAACATGCATGATCTATATTTTCTATTTTTCTATTTTTTACATATATGTATATATAATTTTTTTAATTTTTCTTTTTTTTACAAAAAGTTACTCCGAAAAGCTTTGTTGAAATTCCAAAATGTTCTATTTTAAAGGCTAGACTGAAATGACGACTGAAACAGAATTGACGCCTATGATATAGATTCAGATTTGAATATGGATCCAACATGGAACCTATGTGTTGTATATCTAGATCCAACATTAACTTACAAAAAATGGTTTCAATTTAGAATTCGAATTCAAATTAATATGTGAAGTACATTAGTAAAATTGGATAAAGCAATCTTAAAAATATTATTGAGTATACAATTGTGCCATTAAACGGTATATGACAAATGCTAACTAGACTCTCAATTATGAATTATTCAGGCAGCCCCATAAAACCTATATATATAGTTTTAAGAGGCTTTGACATATTAGTACTCCTTAAATTCGATTTTTCCAAGACTGAAATTTATATAATGTCACCAAAGTCACTTGACTCTAGTCAACAATATTTTAAAACTTCTTTTGCCTTATTCCATGATATCATGAGATTTATCAAATTCTGTATTATACACTTTTTGGAACGAACAAGTAAGCTTATTTTTTATAAAACACAAAAAATGACATTTTATGAAAAAATAAATACACATCTGACCATTATTTCTTAGGCTTTATCATTCAGAAGGAAATTTTTTCAAAGATGCTATATAAAGGCCATGACATCATGGGACAGTTTCATGATAAATCATATTCTGTGACATATAATATTCTCAATTTCTCATGATATATTATATCATGGGATTCAAGGCAAAAAAAAAAAAAAATTAAAAATGTTTGCTAGAATGAAGGAACTCTAATGGCATTATTTGGATTTTTGTCATGAAATTGGAAAAATCAAATTTAAGGAGGACTAATATGTCAAAATCCCTATTTTTAATATGTGTATGTAAACTTTTTGGACTTGGATCCTCAGGTCGAAACATGTAGGGCTTTGGTCTGAATCAGAACGTTTGATCCAGATATGAATCCAAATTTCTTACTAATTCAAAAATAGATTCCATACTTCACCTAAAATCAGAAATTCATATACTTCAATAATCTGATACTCATTTGCAACCCTAGCTTAACACTTGCCCTGCCCAAACGACTCAACCCAAGGTTCGAGGCATGAAGTAGACACGGATGATCTCTTTGAAGAAAGGGATCCCGATTCCCTAACAAACAAGGGCGGTAAACCTGACTCACATATTTTACTGAAAAGGATATGATCTTTTCCATAACTTTCAAACATCATAAGTTGGGTCCAATTATGAAAAAGATGCCAACAACCAATGGGCAAGGGTTTGTCCACTTATAGCCCCTTCCATAACACTATGCCATGTTTCTTCCTGGGGTTCATAGCCCGATCATAATCAGCTCGAAACTTGTCATAATCACCACCACTCATAATGGTTCCTTGGTGTCCAGGAGAGAGAGAGAGAGAGGGAGAGAGGGATTCCATAAGTGGGGCATATGCCTCTTCTTCCGTTAGATGTGTGTGGATGACCCTGGGCCTCGCACATCTTTAAATTCTTTCTATTGCATGAGAGAGGTACATGTTTTATTGGCAGTTTTTTTTTTTTTTTTTTTTTTTTTTTTGCTATTGGAGGGTTTTCAACCCCAGAGGGAAGCCGAGCCCCAGTGTGTAGTGCAGTTTCGAATCTACAACATCCGGGTGCAAACCATGGTCCTAAACCAATTAAGGTACTCCTTGGAGTTGTATTATTGGCAGGTTGATATCATATTACCTTTGCTTTGGATTGGAGAATGTGCAGAGAATTAACAAATTCTGACGGAGAAATATTGGCCATAATGATGAAACTTATATGGGATTGATGCATTTATTAAATATTTTATGTATATTATGAAAACTTTACTTTTATTTGCAATTATGAAAAATTTATAAAATCATAAAACATTAAACTTTAGTGGGTATCAAACAAAAAATCTTGCATAATGAAATGATAACATTTCATATTGCCTCCATATTAAATGACAGGAAGGATATACATACTCATCATCAAACGGGCACATGAAATCTCAAATGATACAAATGATCCAAAAGGATGAATTCACAATTGGAGTGGCACCCACATGGTACATGCACTTTGGACTGTTCACACCATTGATCTATACATAGCCATACATAAAATCTATATTACCAACTCCATCTTATTATTAAGAATTATTGAAACAAAATATAGATATAGACTCACTTGGTCAAATTAAAACTAACCACAAAGTCTTAGGGGTGTGCATGGTGTGAAACGTGCCAATTCATCAGCACCCATACCTTAGCAACTGCACACTCCATAAAGGGGCACAAACTGCACAACGGGGGTGCTCATGGGCTGGGTTAGCCAAAGCCCAACCCTCAATGGTCTGGATTTGGATCCTACTTTTTAGGTCAGTGTCCTGTACCAGGCCTAATTTCCTGGCCCAAATCTCAACTGCCAGAGCCTGAGTTTAAGGCCTTTTCGGCTGGATCTTATTAAACCAGATGACTAAATTAATGGCCGGGCTTCCACAAGCTTCACCCCGCCTGACCTGGCCCATTAATATCCATTGAGCACACTGGTTCAAGGGTCTTTCCCAAATCCCAATACTTCTGATTAAAAAAAAAAAAAAAAATTGACCGAGTCTAAGAGGTTTGATTACAATTATGTCAATGGGCTTTGTTTCAGCCTGGGTCTACTTTTATTTGGTCTGTTTATGTAATGTAGCCTTTGAAATACATCCAACTCCGATGGGCTAGATCCGGATCCATGTTTGGGGTTGGATCCGACCTTATTGTCTTAAGGACGATGGGAGTATGTTATGACTCGATTGAAAGTGATTTTTACGTTTTGTTAATCATCACAAATCTCTCATCCAATGATCATAGTGAAAATCACTTGATATAATTATCTACCATGTCCAATTGCCATTCCTTCTTCTCGTTGACTCTTCCATTGTTTCACTAGCTGCTTGGCTGCCCCTGGCATCCATATATCTCCATAGGAAAAGGAAAAGAAAAAAAGTTGTCATAATACTACTAGTGGTGCTCATGGGCCGGGCTTGGATATGTATTTAGGGCCCGTTTAATAATTGGGAATAGCTTGGATTAAGTGATAGAAAGCTCAAAGTCCGGCCTAGCCTTGCCCATGTAAGGAATGCATATAATTTAATTTAATTACTGCTTGAATGCCCACAAAACTAATAAAAACCCGATTCAGCCCGGCCTGATTGATTCAATAGGCGGGATCCGGCCTGACCTTTAATGCCCAAGTTAGGCTTGGGCTGGGCCCGGATATGGTTTAGCCTTGCCCGGGCCATGAACACCCCTAAATACTATTGATATATGCTCAAAACTTGAAATATAAATAGTTCTAATAAAAAAAAAAAAAAACTAAAGTTTTATGAGCATCAATGTTCAAAATTAGAAAACAAAAGGTAATAAAATAATATAAGATTTTATATGAATTAAGAAATTAATACAAACTCAAGGTGAGAAATATCAAAATCAAAATAAAGCACATTAAGAATTTCTAACATTGATATGATGATTGTCCCTTAACTATTTTAAATGTCATTGTTTCATTTGTTGAAATCTTAAGTTCCAACCCTTGTAACCCACCTAAAAAGTCATAACTAGTTTTTTAAATTATTAAAATTTCAGCATTTCAAATGCTATATAAGCCGTAACGAATTGGAATTCCAAGTGGGCAGGGCTGGACCCACATATTGCGCTTTGGGGGCAGTCACCTCCATTGGCCATGGAAAAAGCCCGAAAGGGGGTTCCACAACTCTTATGCATTCACATCTTGAAAACCAAGGGCAATAGTGATGGAACACTTTAAAAATATAAAATGTGATGAAAATAGGGATTTAACCCTAGTCGTGACTTGAGAACGGCCTCTTATTGGCAGTTCTCACTTGATTGGCTAGAATTTGAGCACTGGGCATGTCATCTTCCTCCAACGGAGGAATTTGTCACTTCACCTAAGGGCTCCATTGTCTTACCCGAGGTCTACTACCGTCACTCAAGGGGTGTTCCCAAGCCCCATAGTTGGGGTAACAAAAAAAAAAAAAAAAAAAAACACCCTTAACCGTGACCCACCTAGACTCCATAAAGTGGCCAGTCACCTTGGGTTTTGAAATCTAGGGTGGTAGGATTTTTTTTAGTTAACCTAGGAGGGTTTCGGGTTTTGATTAGCCGTCTCTCAAATTCACCTTATTTATCTGTTGGGATTTTGTAACTCCAAGGGATTGACCGAGTGGTCAGGACCACGATTCATCTCTCTTTTGGAGTTAGAGGTTTTGGTATTGACCTCCTGTTCCCTCTTTTTTAGGAATCGAACGTTGAGTCCACTAGTGCTTCCACCTTAGGGTCACGGGGGTATTTACCCGACTTCCATCTGGGCCCGGCAAGATTAGTTCAGTCCAAAAAATTGAAAACCTTCCGATAGAAAAAAAATCTTTTGGAATTTTGTATGGTTTTTTATTGCTCCATTGTTTAACTCCTTTCTTTTTCTTGCTTTCTTTAGCTGAATTGGATGGCCCTCTGTTTCTTCATTGCAAGTGGTTCGATTTCATTCCATTCTTTTCGGTGAATTCATCTTATTTTAGATGTTTGAGATAAATTATTATGGAATTGGACCAGGAAGATCCCCACAAAAAATCACTTCCAATGAACCATCCCTGTTCGTTGGCTAAGGACATGGCGAGAGAAGTCAACGACTAACTTTGAGGAGGGGGACCACAAAACTATTTGACCACCAATTGCCACGTCAGCCAAAACTTAATGAGATGTCACAGTCTGGTTGGGGGTGGCATCTGTCCATTTACGACACGCGGTCAATCAAGTTTACGAAAACGACAAGTTGACCGACCAACACAAGATCTACCATTTGTTTTGTTGGGGTCCACTAACATCTGACTGACCATAATTATTATCATCAAATCCCTATCCCAATTATATTAGAGTCCACTAAAATCTACCACAGTACCATCTCTCACATCTCCTCTGTCTCCAATCCGATCACACAAAATCTACCATTTGATCCAAGATGGTAATAATCCCAATCTGCCTCTTTTGGATTTAATAACAATTAATCTGCACTATATGCAGTCATTAGATTTTCAGGACTTAAAATTAGAAGTCAAGATCATCTTAATGCACAAAATTCATGGTCAAAGATCATCTTTAATGCACTAGTGTTGTGCCCACCATTAAAGTGATTGATTTATAAATATTCCTAAAAAAGTCAAAGACCAAATTACTTAAAATGCGGTGGTCAAAGCTCAAAAGACTATAATATATGGAATTTTTTTTTTCTATAATATCTATATCAGTGTCTATACTTATGATAAACATGCTAGTTGTAGCGTATGACTGGTCTAAATAGGTGATCCTCAATTGGAAGTTGACTTGCAATTGAAGGATACTGTGAGTAGTAAAGAAACATCCCTAAAAAAAAGGGGAATTGACATATTGACCCCTCTTAGTTTTTGTTTTGCCAAAAGCATGACCCATTATAGGGTAATGTCACCACAGTCGTTTGACTCTGGTGTTCCCTATTTTTTGGACTTTTTGGCCCAGGATCCCATGCTATCATGGGATCCGGATGTAAAAATTCTAAAAGTAAATCACATAAAAGTAAAAACTTAAAAAGTAAATCATGTATCTTCTCTGTTCCCCTTTTCACCTTTCCCTTTCCCCCGTTTTGCTTTTTTCACTTGCAAGAGGAGTCTGGACCGTGCTTACTTCTTCTCCGGTCAACGGCGGAAGCACTGTAGTTATTCTTTTTTCCTTTTCTAGCTACAGCACGAATCTATAAGACTCATTTAATGTAAAATTTCTGTTGCTGTAATTTGATTCGTTTTCTTGTAGTTTTCCTCTTCTGTGTCCATGTTTGAGAAATGGGTTTTATGTTTATAATTTGAGAGATATTTCAGGGACTGAGTTTCTTCTTTTCTGTTAGTTTTTCTCAATTTGCTATGATGTTTGGGAAATGGGTTTTATGTTTGCTGATGATGAGAGAGATATCGATAATTATGGTTCTTTTTTTAGAGGGTTTTTATGTTGCGTTGATTTGTGGGAAATGGGTTTTTATGTTTATTGATAATGAGAGAGTTATTTTAGAGGTTGGGTTCTTTTTCCTTGTCGCTTTCTTCTGGATTGGGTGGCAAAAAAGGGTTTTCTCATTGTGTTTTGGATGAGAGAGAGATGGGTTTGAACTCTTGGATGATGTCGGAGATGGATTTTCTATTATTTTAAATGTGTTCGTTTGATTCTGGAAGATGAAAAATGTACATGAGCTATTTTTTATTTGATGGTGATGTTCCTTTTGTTTGGTTCTTTAATTGAAAAATGTTTTGCTTTGTTCTGATCAAAGCAGACAAACTCTTTCTATGTAAAGGGAGCTTAGCATTGAGGAGAAACCCAGTCCTGCAGAGGAAAAAAAGTTCACTGTCTGTTGTTCCATTTTTGTTTTTGTCTCTTCTTTCCTCCCGAGTGCAATCCATGTCACCAGCAGCCTGCCAAGTGGCCCCATTGGTCTCTTCTATTCCATTTTTTTTCTAATCAATTGGGTTGTGTTCTGTGCTGGTAGTTGGTGTGTTGGGGCCAACTGTGGGAGAAGTAGTAGTAGTTAATTGTTAGCCCTTTTCTTTGTCTGGATCAGTGGTGTGGATGCTTGTGGAAAAAACTAGGAAGGATCTTTTAAAACCTTTTAATTGTTGCCTTATTATATTTAATTATTGGTTATTAAGGATTATGAAATACTTTTGGGGTCATTCTTATTTTATGCATCTCCACGTAAATGTGATTTACAATACTTTCTGCTATTAGCGGGGAAGTATTGCATTTAAAGTATCCTTATTAAGGTTATTCTTACAATGTATAATCCTTGGGTTAACATTTAAAGTATTACAATACTTTCTGCTATTAGCGGGGAAGTATTGCAATGTAGTGTATTGGTTCAGCTTCTCATTTGTAACAGATAAGTTGACATTTAACAGGAGGGCAGTATTGCAATGTAGTGTATTCCATTCACTGCCCTTGAATTACATATACTAAGCAATCCCCAATATATGTCGCTAGCATTTCACCAGACATTAGGGGTTTATGCTGATTAGGAATACATTTGGTGATATGTAAGATGATTGTGCATAGATGTGAATGGTACGATAAAATGTTACTTAGAAAATGCTACCAGTTTGTAATATACAAAACAAATAATCTCATGATATCATGGGATTATCCCATGATATCATGGCTTTTTTGTAATTGATTTGGGTAAAATGTTAGTCCAACAGCAGATCATTAAAATTTGGACTTTATAGAATTGTATCTCTGTAATCACTACATATTGAATTTTATCTCTCATCTGGTTTACACACTTACATTGATGGATTTTATTTTATTATAGATGGCGGAACTCAACCCTGGTCCACTTGACAGAAGCATTCTACAAGAGCAAGATTGCCATATTTCTGAAGTGATATGGAGTGGGAGGGTATGTTGAACTTTACGTATAAAACAACACATTTTGTTTAAGTT
Source organism: Camphora micrantha (assembly GCA_003546025.1). Lineage (NCBI taxonomy): Eukaryota > Viridiplantae > Streptophyta > Magnoliopsida > Laurales > Lauraceae > Camphora > Camphora micrantha. Next base: position 64,698,702 of record QPKB01000003.1, read on the forward strand.
CTCATATAACTGTGCATGATATATATCCATTTATTATTTTGATAAAGGAAGTGGGACCACTCATTTGTAAGCCGGCAACTATACTGAGCGATAAGTGGTCTTTGAACGCGACCCAAGAAGCATACGTTCAAGAAACGGGCCTCCTTCACCTTTTGAAATTGCAAAAAATCACGATTGACCATGCACTAATTTCTGCATTAGTAGAGAGATGGAGGCCCGAGACAAACACTTTCCATTTGGCTAGTAGAGAAGCAACAGTGACTCTTGAAGACGTTGCTTACATATATGGGCTACCCATCAATGGGAGAGTAGTTACGGGGCGTACATTTTCTAGCCCTACCACAGTAAGTGAAGTGTGTTTAGAGTTGTTGGGTAAACAACCTCAACAAGGCAGTGATTGCAATGGCAGTGACTTAAAATTGACTTGGCTCGTGAAAAGTTTTAGTAAACTTAGCAAGAAATCTTCGAAGAATGAGCAAATAAGGGCTACAAGAGCATATCTTTTTTGTTTGGTTGCGGGCAAATTTTTACAAATACCTCTGGATCGATGGGAGGCGCATGGATTTTAGAGCTTTTCAGGGAGTTTAAAAAATACGCTTGGGGCCCGGCATGCTTGGCTAACCTTTACCGACAGCTATCAATAAGAATAGTCGCCAAATCAACTGCCAAGCATAAAGGTTCTAAGAGGCCTACTGACCACCAGAAGACCTTCGGCGGGCCTGTTCAACTCTTGCAAGTAAATTCACTTACCCATTTGTACACACTATAAGTAAGAATTATCTAATTTTACTCCATAATATTCTAATAATGCCTACTAATTATTTGAAACGGATTTGGGCCATATCTCGCATGTCAATCGGGCGAGAAATTAAATCAGCTCAACAATGGGACGATCACTTCGAATTCCCCCTTAGCCGGTTGTGGTCCCGGCGCTTGAAGAGTCACAAAACCTTCTCCACGGTGGAAGTTGTTCGTAAATAACTTGACAACCAAGACCCAGATAATGTAAGTGCTTACATATAATATTTACTTACGGGATCTACATATACGGTTTTACATTTTAAAGTAGATAATGTGCTTGACGTTTTATTTAATAAATGCAGTTCATTTGGCGGCCATATGTTGGTTTTGAAGAGGAATTGGCCAATATAGTGGATGAAGAAGAAATGGAGGTATTCAGCTCACAGACAGTGGTGGTATGTTACTGGATTGTTGAACGCCATAATAGCAATCGCGTGATGAAGCAATTCGGCCTTCAACAAATAATTCCCCCTCCATTCTATGGTGCATTCAATAAGGAAAATAGGGTCTTGAAGGCCACCGTAGACTATTCAAAGAAAATGCAAGAAGGAATTAAAGAGTGGAATGATAGAAAGATATCGGTGCTTGAAGGGGAAGTTGAAGTTGATAGCAACCGTCAATCCGATGAGTACTTTCAATGGTATAGGGGTATCACCAGATTGAGAATAGGACGATTTGAAGTTGTGGAAGGCGCCACTAACCCTGACCTTGAGCAAGAGCATAATCATACACAACAAGATTCAAGTCCCTCTCAATCGCATCCACAAACAAATTTGTCCGACTCAACTATGATGGAAATTGGTGATTTTGCTTCCCATTTACTGTTAGGAGTTGAAGATATGAAGAAGCAACCGGATAAGGAAATAAAGATTGATGAATTCTTGGATAGAATAAGTCGTAAGATCATGCGATTTAAATCAGCATGTGCTTCCAGGTTTGTGGAATTTAAAATGCAGTATTGCATTAGCTCCAGCTCAGATGAGGAGGAG